>JASTWR010001531.1:0-41113 GCA_030770355.1 Harpagoxenus sublaevis | reverse complement strand
TATGCGGTATAACGCGTGGAATTGAATTATATTTCATATTCGATTAGTCTAATAGATAGTTTCCAACGAGCACGAAACATAAAAGGCCGACAAACAACATCCCTGAGTGTTTGTCGGACTTGTTTGTCTGACACGTAGCTGCCGTCATGCGAGGTTCACGTGATCACCGATGTGAATAACAAGAGTGGGGGTACCGCCTCAGGAGGGGACGTACGCCGGTGCGAGCGATCGATCCTGGTCAGTCCGCCGGGAGATGTAAAGCTGTTAACACGTATTCTCATAACCACCGGGGAGACCCGCGAACGGAGCGATATCCGATGTGTCGCGAAATAAGCGAGAAGTTTCCGACATTTATACAAAATTGTGCGTGATATACGCGAAGCGAGTATACGTGACTGACGGGAGAGCGTTTGTCGTATATGAGACGACTCTCGATACAACCGCGGATCCGACATACCGTGCGATATCCGACAATTATTCGCGAATCGTGCGTGCGAGCGACACTTGTGAAATTTTCCGATTTCGACATCCGTGTACGAAACCAAGGACAGTCATACGGGAGGATACTGTGTATTCTCGTGACAACCGATGATACCCGTGTTGCGGATAGTTGGACGATTTATTCCGAGTTAACGCGATTTATGCGCCACGAGCGAACTGTAACTATCGATCACGACGCGACACCGCGGGTGATAGGAAAATCACTGTGAATCGAGATGTAATGACTGTTTATTCAAATATACATGAATAAATACAATGTTATTTAAAGTGATATCCTGAGTGTACAAATTCATTCGACAATATCCTGTGACCAGTCGTGAGTCACCTTCCAAGCGGGAAATACTTCGTAGACGCGATATTTCTGCGGAATAAAGAATTCCAGTGCGAGTAAATGCACTTAGCTTGCGACACAAGCTTACGATATACGATACTTACCTGAGATTCTGCGACGATCCTGAGGGTCCATCCGAGGCGAGCGAGCGAGGTTCTACGCATCGTTGGTAGAAACGGCTTCCACGTTGAAGATCCAGCGACGACGAGCGAGAGCGGCCAGCAGCAGCAGCAGCAGCAGCAGTCCGGAGCACCTGAAACAAAGAAAAAGGGGAATTAGTCGGCAGATACGGTTAGTTGTATAATTACCTTTCTCGATTTAACGGGTAAAATCGAGTGGCGACCATGTTTTACGAATTTTCAACATTTTCGGAGATATTGATGAGTGAGTCGTATCACGCGTGACCTTTTTTTTTTTTGACGCGGGGAAATCGACTACTGGGATCCCAAGCCGAAGCCCGGTTTACCCAGTAGCCCCCTCTATGACAAGAGGAGGGGGGAAGACCCCCCCCGCCTCCGGGGAGAGGCGAGGGGAGTGGCGGATTTTTACCGGCTAAAACCCCGCGGGGATCCGTCTCGGCGCGTTTGATATGAGGGAGCCCCAGGAAACGTAATGATTCGTCTGGGACTCCCTCCGCGCCACGCCCAAAACTGGGCACCTATCCTGGGGAATTTGCCCTCCCTAACCTAATTAAGCCCCTGTAGCCATTGTGACGGATCAAGGGGATCCCAGCCCCGACCCGCCACCCTTCACGCTGGGGGTTTTTTACTGCAGACGCGCGAGAGCCCCCGCCCGCGCGCCCGCACCCCCAGCAGTTCCCCCTCCCAAGTGGGAAAGGGAACCATCCTCCCATTCCGAGGTCCACCCCCATCAAAAAAGGGGGGAGCGGAGACCGGCCACAGGGAGGGGGTACGGATAGATATATCCGCCCCCTCCCTAACGTCATCTGTCCTCCCCGTCAGAGGAAGAGGAGGACAAGACGCGCGGGCCGCAGCGCCGCTTAGGCGGCAGCTGCGGCCCGTCCTCTTCACTACTGCCGCCGCCGCCCGCACGACGGCGCAACACGCGCCGCCGCGTCAATGGCGGCGACGGCCTCCTCGGGCCCGCCGCGCCCCCCGCCCTGTTCCGGGCCGTGGCACGGGGGGCATCCGCGCGCGTTGGGCGGCGACGCTGATCACCCCGCCGCCCTTGTCGTCGTCGCGGCGGCGGCGGCGGCCGCCCGCCACCACCACCGCCATCACGCGTGACCTAACGTGTCCGGTTACAACCTAACCTGACCTTATTGTGGACAAACCTTTTTTCTACTAGAGTTTCACACTATTGAGTCATTTCCGTTTTTCCGATATTTCACTTACCGATCAGCGACTTCATCCCTTGGTTTTCCCGGGCGTTTTTTTTCGGGAATTTTGAGATTGCTCGCTCGCGATGTACACAGAACCTCGATATTTCACTTTTCAGGTTCTGTGTACATCGCGAGCGAGCAATCTCAAAATTCCCGAAAAAAACGCCCGGGAAAACCAAGGGATGAAGTCGCTGATCGGTAAGTGAAATATCGGAAAAACGGAAATGACTCAATAGTGTGAAACTAGTAGAAAAAGGGGTAAATATGCATATTAGGTCAAACCTCACCGATGACCTTGACCTTGACATATGTTGTCAATGTCACCCTCCTGAGTGACCTTCAGAAGGTTTTAGCCGGCGGTCATTGTTCGTTAAAAAGTTATTAACAAAAAGAAAATTGAAAATATAGCAGTTATTTTGAGTATTGAAAGGCATAAACGACTTTGACCTTGACATATGTTGTCAAAGTCACCCTCCTGAGTGACCTTCAGAAGGTTTTAGCTGGCGGTCATTGTTTATTAAAAAGTTATAAACAAAAAAAATTTGGTGGGAAAAATTATTTAAAGCAGTGAATTGTTGGTATATTGAAAAGTATGTACACAATTTTATGTATTAGAAAGTGTAAATACAAGTATTCTCTGCTTTAATCATGGCAAAAGCATGTTAAAGCTTTGTTAAAGCAGATAATAGTTGGTTATTGACAAAACCTATAGGTTAGTGACGCGCTTTACAAGTATGTTCTTTGTAAGTTGAAGCACATACAAAGCACACACTTGTAAAGCGCGTCACTAACCTATGGGTTAGTGGCGCGCTTTACGTGCTTTGTAAGTTGAAGCACATACTTCTCTATTATCTGCTTTAAATAACTTTCCTTTCAATATACCAACAATTTACTGCTTTAAATAATTTTCCCCACCAAATTTTTTTTGTTTATAACTTTTTAATGAACAATGACCAGCTAAAACTTTCTGAAGGTCACTCAGAAGGGTGACCTTGACAACATATGTCAAGGTCAAGATTGTTTATGCCTTTCAACACTCAAAATAACTGCTATATTTTTAAAACTTTTTTGTTTATAACTTTTTAATAAACAATGACCGCCAGCTAAAACCTTCTGAAGGTCACTCAGGAGGGTGACCTTCACAGCATATGTCAAGGACAAGGTCATCGGTGAGGTTTGACCTAATATGCATATTTACCGAAAAAGGGTTTGTCCACAATAAGGTCAGGTTAGGTTGTGACCGGACACGGCCGTTTGAGTGTGGGAGTCGCGTAATTACTTCCAAAATCACGGTCGCCACTCGGTTTGACCTATAACTACCGAGAAGGTGTGCTCGAGATACAGAACGCGTCATCGGACATTGTCGATGACCCACTAGGCGTATGTACCAGGTCTCAAATAGCGCGTTTCAACCCTCTGTTCTCGGCGAAAACACCTAGGTGGCTACTTAGCGAACGCGTTATCGTACGCTGACGCCGATTGGTTGAGAGTGGGTACTAGGTCTCCGTCTTTGACCTCGCGTGAATTTACACAGGAGATTGTGTGTGGCTCAAGCCTTTCGCGCGACTTCACGCCCGATTCTCGCGCGGATCAAAATAAACCAATATTATATTTACTTTCTGGTAGCGTGAGCCAAACAAAGAAAAGAAAGGTATGAATGGGCGGAATAACTCCTATAATTAACTTACAACTAACATACAAAACTTAGTATCTAATTATCTTGCTTCTCGCGTGCCGTCACGCGTCGCGTGAGCGTACTTATAATAATAACTCAAACGAAACTATTGCTCATGTAAAACAGAACGGAAAATCATTAATCTGCCCGTGGCTATCTAAAGAGTCTTGCTCGTATAACAAAATAAATTTACACGCACTGGGCCAGTAACTCTAGGGCGAGAAAACACAAAATAACCGCCGCACCTCGGCTCCGCGGAACTCGGTCGTGACAACGGTTCATTGTTCACGCGGTTGCTCCAGATCCGATAGCCCCTCACTATCCGGACTCTGGAAGTCATCCGATGGTTGGTCAACCGCGCCGCTCTCGACCGGCACCCAGACCACCGGCTCCTCCACAGGACCTTCCCGCGCCGCCAGCGCCATGCCTCCGTCCTCGCGCCCTCCGAGTGCCGCCTCCTCCACTGGCGGAATCAGCGGCATGTCCGGAAGCCGCTCGTCCGCACCCGCTGGTCGTCCTCTGGTCCCTGTCAGCCGCTCGCCAGGCATCGCCACACGCTCCAATACGACTCGCGGCGACCCCCTCAAGCGCAACTGCTCCAAGGAAGCGTGCGGTCGCATTCTCCCCGTCAATCCGGGGTTGGGAAATGTCCCCGGCCGCGGATTCTCCTCCTGCTGGGCTTTGCGCTTCGCACGCTTCTTTGCTCGTCGTCGACGTTCCTTAGATCGTCGTCGCTCCTCCCTCCTTCGTTTGCGCTGGTCGTCGCGCCTGGCCTCGCGGGACACCACCTTTTCACACTCCTGCAGGTCGCGGTTCCTTATGTTCGCGACCTTCGCTGCCTTGCGCTCACCCACGGTCGCGGGCATATCGCGTAGTGTTGATGCCTCCTTATCTCTGACTAGTGTTGCCGCTTGGCTCCTCCCAGGTGTCGACATACTCGCCGCGGGAATGCTCACTATTCGATCCGTTCGGATCGGTGTCGTCGCTCCCTCTTCTTCTATGGGCTGCGCCATCCCCTCGGGGGCTCCTCTCTCGGTCATCGCGGTAGGCTCGCGCTTCTTCTCCGCGTCCTCGAGTAATGTGTGCGGTTGCTCGGCGCCGGTAACACCTTCGGCCGGCGTCTCTCCCATCCTCTCCTCCTCGGTGGAGCTCGACGCGGTCTCCGGGGGCGGCGTCATCAGATCACGGCATCTCTCGATGTCTTTGCCCCCGTACCTCGGGGTTCGACAGACGCTTGGAGTCCTGATCACGGTCTCCGCGTCTGATATTGGCTCTACCATGATGGCGCAGATTCCGGGTGCGGTCACGCGTTGCTCCCGGGTCTCGGTGCGAATCCGCAAATCCACCGGGCTCGTGTGTCCGAGCTCCTGCCCGGCGTTGGTCTCGCTCTCCGGCGGGACCGGCTGCTCGACCTCCTCCTGCGTTTGATCCTCACCCGCGTCCGTCATCAGCTCGCTCGCCGCGTCCTTCCGATGCGCCGGATGCTCCTTCTCCGGTGTCGTTTCCGCGTCACGCTTCTGGGCCCGCGTCATCAGCCCTCTGCTCCTCGGGTGCCGCGCCCCCATGGGACTGCTCATCCCCTTCGGCTGCCGGGGTTGGCTGCTCCGGCTCGGTGTCGACCCGCCGCGCCCACGTAACTCGGACATCTGTCCCCTCGGGCGTGACGTCCATTCTCACTCGAAACGGTCGCCGAGTACCGTCCCTCGGCTATCCGACGGATGTTAGGATGGTCAACGTCAGTGGTTCGCCTTCGTTGTCCGGGTCCGGGACCTGGATGTCGCGCATCACCTCGACTTGGTGATCGCGTTCTGCTTCCGCCGCTTCGATCTGCGCGAGGATCGTATTGATCCGGGCGCGCGATCGTGCCACCTGTTCCTCGGTGACAATCGGCATCGGCGGGCGGGCGTCTGCATATCGCTCGAGCATCCTCACCGCGAGCTCCGTGTACTGCCGGTTGATGCGGTACAAACGTCGGTTCGCGATTCGCTGGAAACCCGCCTCCAACCGGGTCAGCAACTCCTCATCTAGTACCTCGTCCATCGCTGTTGGCTGTTCGCTTTCGCGCTCGCTCCGCTCACCGTCCATGGTGTTGCTCTTTGGGCGGTCAACGGTCGACTGACTCGCCAACACACCACGGTCCTTCACCTCACTTTTGGCGCTTCGGTCGTCAACGGTTTTTCTTTCGTTCGGCTTCCTCACGTATGTGTCACGCTCGCCCAACACCCACGTGTGACGGCTCGTTGGATCCGTCTCACCACGCTCGTAACAGCGGTTCCACTCGCGATTCGCTCTGGCACTTTGCGAATGTTTCACCCGCACTTTCGTGTCGCTTGGCGGATCGCGTTTCACCGGTTCCGATTGTTCCGCGCTTTCGCACGTCACTTCGCGTACCGACGTGTGACGGCTCGTCGGATTCGTCACGTCGCACTCTTTGCGTTGGCGATACTCACGGTTTATATTATCCCGATGCCATATCTCGGCTCGTGCACTTATGTCGTTCGACGTGCCGCGTCCCACGAATTTCGGCTGGCTCACGTCGCCGCTTATTACCTCGCGTGTTGTTGAGTAATGGAATTTCGAACCTCGTGCGTCGTGTTCCGGGTTGCGCTCGCGTTTGCGGATCACGTTGGCGTCCCGCTCTCCCGGCCGTCGCGCACTCGAGCTGTCCGCCATGCTGCGTATAACTTGCGCAACTTGACACATCTTTTCGCGCATTACCGCACTTTTCTCTCGCGCATCTGGGTGCATCACTCGCGGTTGATCTCTAGCGATGGGTTTGTTCTTCGTCTGTCTCTCGTTTGTCGATTTTCCGCTCGACTCCCCGTCATTCGTGAATTTGACGGGCTCCCCGTCAGACTGGATTTTCTCGTCTGACATCTTCGTTATCACGTAGCACTCTTTATCGCTCGTGTTGGAGATGTCGCTTTCATCCCCGTCTTCTTCTTCCGCTCTGCTCGTATCTCCCTTCGCCGTAATTGCCGCGAGTTTCCTCCCGCGGTCGTCACGACGTGGCTTCTCTTCTTTCTCCCTTTGACTTCCTTTGGTGATTATCTCTTTCTTCGGATAATTGTCCTTATCCCTGGTATAACGGGTGATTTTCGCCTTTCCCTGGCTGTCATCGCTGTCTGGCTCCTCGACGATGTCCACTCTTCCTCTCTGCTTCATCGCGGGTGAGTCCGCCTTTCGCCAGCTGGTCGACTTTGTTTGCGGCGAGGTCCTCGTCGCGTCGCGTCTGGCGAAATTGTCTTGGCGTCCATCGGTCCTCGCGTATGGGTTCCGGTTGGTGGATCGCTCAGGCCGTATTCCAAACGACTTACCGGCTTGTCCGCCGCTTTGCGCGCATCCATGCGCATTCACCTAGTTTCCCTCTCGTTCTCGAGGGTGTCTAGCATGCTGATCATCTCGTTCACGTTTCGCACTACCGAGGGCCGTAGTTCACGCGCGATGTCACTGTCGAAGTGTTCTCTCAACGTCTGAACGACTTCCTCATCAGTCATCGGCGGAATCAACGTTTTGGCTTGCCTCGCCATGTCTAGTGCATACTCCGTCATCGATGCTTCCCCCGGCTTGTATCTGCCGAAGTAGACTTGTTGTCTGAAGCGCATCTGCGCTTGGCAGCCCCAAAAGTGCTGCTTGAATTTTTCTTTGATATCAAAGATATCCTCTGCATATTGAAGTTCGTGCCACTGGCTGGCGGCTCCCTTCATGCATTTTCCAAAGTAGAAGAGTTGCTCCTCTTCCGATACGCCTTCGTATCTCGCGAGATTCTCGAACTTTTCGAGGAATCTTATCGGATTTTGCTTATCCGATTTGCCCTTGTATGACAGCTCGTCAAAGGGACTTTTAATCCATCCTCCTCTCGGCAATCGAGCTTGCAATGGGACCATCTCCATGTGCTTATTATCCTCCTGGTGGGCGTTCACGCCACTATACGCGCGCTCGCCCGTTTGTTGTGCGGCACTCCGGCCTGCCGGACCGCGCTCCGCATTTTGTGATGTGACGATATTACGCCTCGCTTGCACCGTCCGCATTTCTTCTAGCTCCGCCGTCAATTGTTGGATCTGCAACAGCAGTCGCTGCTCGTTCTCCGTAATGTTGTTCTCCATCGTCCTCTCTCTGCTGAGATTGATGGCCTCTGTTCGGTCGGTCTCCTCGTTCCCGGTTAGAAGATCTATCTCTTGGAACTCTGGATCCTCCGTACGCTCCTGTCGATCGTCCCGCTCGTCCGGCACTGATCCTTGCGATCCCGTGTGGATTCTCGGCGGTGTTTGACCTACCGTCGCCATGCGCCCTGATCTGACGCACGTCGTCCGTCCTCTAGCTCGCACTTTCGGCCCTATAGTGACCGTTGTCGGTTCCACCGGTGGAAACTCGAGTTCGCCCTCGCCCGTCCGTACGAGGTTTCAACGCGTTTGTGAAGGTCGCGTGCGCGCGCGCTACGACCTCGCGTTCATTTGTCGCACGTTGTATTGACGTCTCGGTACGTCTTCTCGGTTTCACGGATGTCCGCACGTTAATCGCGATGCACTTTGGCACCCGTTGTGCCACACGCACTTTCTGCTGTGTTGCACTGATTACTATGTATTGTGACGTCTGTCACGCTACACTCGCGTATCCTTTATGGTGTACGCACTTGCTGCTCAATCGCACTGATTGATATTGGTTGTGACCTGTGTCACGATGCACTTGTGCACCCGGTGTGCTTCCCGCACTTGCTGCTTTATCGCACTGATAGCTATCGGACGCGTGTCCTATGTCGCGCACTACGCGTTCGGACGCTTTTCGTACGAATGGTTATACCGCCTCGGCTGTGTGTCGCCGCACGATTCCGCACTTTTCGCGCACGTTGTTACAACACGTGTCGGACTTTGATTCACGGTCGCGATAGGTTCTCTTTTGGCTTTGTGAGTGCCGTATTCCACGCGCACTTGTATTTGAAGAATGTTCACTACGCAATGCAGACACGGTATACGTGTCCTGTCACGGTCGCCATTTTTGAAGAAATTTTTGAGTATGCGTGCTGTTCTCGCCGACCTCCTCGTGTCACCGGGATGTCGCAGCACGACGCTCAGGGAATCCTCAGCCCCGCAGGTCCTTCTTCACGTGTGTGTCGGTCCGCAGTTGCGTAGCTCGCGTATCTCGCACCTCTACTACTGTGACCGGACACGGCCGTTTGAGAGTGTGGGAGTCGCGTAATTACTTCCAAAATCACGGTCGCCACTCGGTTTGACCTATAACTACCGAGAAGGTGTGCTCGAGATACAGAACGCGTCATCGGACATTGTCGATGACCCACTAGGCGTATGTACCAGGTCTCAAATAGCGCGTTTCAACCCTCTGTTCTCGGCGAAAACACCTAGGTGGCTACTTAGCGAACGCGTTATCGTACGCTGACGCCGATTGGTTGAGAGTGGGTACTAGGTCTCCGTCTTTGACCTCGCGTGAATTTACACAGGAGATTGTGTGTGGCTCAAGCCTTTCGCGCGACTTCACGCCCGATTCTCGCGCGGATCAAAATAAACCAATATTATATTTACTTTCTGGTAGCGTGAGCCAAACAAAGAAAAGAAAGGTATGAATGGGCGGAATAACTCCTATAATTAACTTACAACTAACATACAAAACTTAGTATCTAATTATCTCGCTTCTCGCGTGCCGTCACGCGTCGCGTGAGCGTACTTATAATAATAACTCAAACGAAACTATTGCTCATGTAAAACAGAACGGAAAATCATTAATCTGCCCGTGGCTATCTAAAGAGTCTTGCTCGTATAACAAAATAAATTTACTCGCACTGGGCCAGTAACTCTAGGGCGAGAAAACACAAAATAACCGCCGCACCTCGGCTCCGCGGAACTCGGTCGTGACAACGGTTCATTGTTCACGCGGTTGCTCCAGATCCGATAGCCCCTCGCTATCCGGACTCTGGAAGTCATCCGATGGTTGGTCAACCGCGCCGCTCTCGACCGGCACCCAGACCACCGGCTCCTCCACAGGACCTTCCCGCGCCGCCAGCGCCATGCCTCCGTCCTCGCGCCCTCCGAGTGCCGCCTCCTCCACTGGCGGAATCAGCGGCATGTCCGGAAGCCGCTCGTCCGCACCCGCTGGTCGTCCTCTGGTCCCTGTCAGCCGCTCGCCAGGCATCGCCACACGCTCCAATACGACTCGCGGCGACCCCCTCAAGCGCAACTGCTCCAAGGAAGCGTGCGGTCGCAAGGTCAGGTAAGTGTTTGTCTCCTCAAGGGTCGGGGGCGGCCTCCCGGGTGTTCCTAAGGACTCCCGGGGCCGTCCCCGATACGGGCATTGCGAACCCGAGGTACCCTAGCACAGCAGCACCGTAATCTCCGTCAGCCGCGAGGCTGGCGGAGACCGGGGGGCCCTTTTCAGGGCCCGCGAGGTGTGCGGCCTCTATAAAAGTCGTCCGGCCGGTCGGGGCCGTGAGGGAGAGCCTTGGCTCTCCCAACCGACCTATGGGAAGGAAAACCCAGACAGAAAACCGGGGGCCCGGCCGCCCCGCTTAGGAGTCTGGCTAGCTTCGGCTACCCAGGCTCCAACGGCCGGTAGGGGATGGCGACCCCGACTTCAAACGTCCGGCCGGCCGGGGCCGTTAGGGGGGAGCTTGCTCTTCCCACCGAGCCGCGGGGTGGGGTTGGGGAGGGTGGTCCCCGTTCCCGAGGCGGGCAGGGATGCCGTCTCGCCGAGGGAATGGGAAGGCCCCTTCCCTCCTTCCTCCATTGCACGCCGGTGCTCCGGCAGGAGGGGGAAGGGGGGTATCCCTCTTTTGACACAGCCCAGGACGTGGTCCTGGGTTGGCCGGAGGAGAGGCCCACACTCGGTGGTTACACCTCAGGGACGTGGTCCCACGGTCTGCCGAGTGTGGAGGGTCGCTGGGCCGCTCGGACGTATTCCGAGGTCGGGGCCAGCGACCTGGGTGGGAGACCGCCCGGGCCACTCGGACGTATTCCGAGGTTGGGGCCGGGCGATTCTTCTAGAAGGAGACCCGCCGGGCCGCTCGGACATATTCCGAGGTCGGGGCCGGCGGGGCCGCCGGACGTAAGAGGCCGGCGGCGCGCAGGTGACCCTGGTGGTCGGGGATCGCATTCCTCCCGAACCTGGCCACCGGAGTCGGAGAACAGCCGTCGGTGCGGAAGTTACCTCGGCCGGCGGCTGGGGACTTCACGCTGGTCGCCACGGCGGGTAAGGCGTTGGAGGGGGTGCGACCTCCTTCGCCCCAACCGTCCGTGGGGCCCCCCGCGTGGCAGCGCCCGCTGCGGTGTCCCCGAGGTCGGAGGCGGGGGAGCCCTGAAAGCTCATGGGGGGCTGGGCCTCGATGCCCTCTCCTCATGGGTGAGTAAGGGACTGGAGCGCGTGGCCCCGATGATACATTCCGGGGTCCACCGCATATGCCGGCACAAGCCGGGGTAGCCGTAGCGGATGGTGGGGTAGAAACCAGAAATGACTACTGAAAACTTTAAACAGATGGAGGTTGAGGAGGAGGAGGAGGGAGCAATGGGGGCTCCGCCGGCGCCATCACGGTTACGGCTCCCCATCCAGGTGAGTAAAAAACCTGTGCCCAAACATGGGAAGGACCCCGCGAGGGAGGACTCGGACGCGAGTGTGCCCGGGTCGAGTCGCGTGGGGAAGGAGAGGGCAGAATCCCCAACGCCCTCATTAGTCTCGTGTACGAGCTACCTGGGGGGGGGGGGGGACGAGGAAGACCCGGGGTCAATCATCGCCGAAAACGATTATGGTCCGCCAGTCGTAAAGAGAAAGAGAGGCCACTCACCAACCACGGGCCTCGGCGTTGGGAAGGCGGAGAGGGACCGGCTGAGGAAAGAAAACGAGCAGCTAAAGGAGCAGCTGAAGCTGCGGGATGAGCTGGCTGACCCCTCGATAGAGCTATCGTCCAGCAGAACATTTCGGACGTTGGAAAGAGATATGGCCCCGGAGTTAAAGACCTATAGGGAGGTCCCGACTCCGGATCTGGCGGCACGGGTCTTGGACGAGATCAAAGTGGTGCTCAAGGTTGCCGAGAGGTCGGGGAACTTGAAGGGCATCTTCAAGAAATAGTTACGAAGGGTGGCGCTGCGGATACAGAATGCAACCGAACAATTCTTCACAAGGGCCCAAAATGTTACCCCAGGTACCTTTGAAGATGAGATGGCCCAAATGAGGGAGGAGCTTGCAAAGCTTCGGGAAGAAAACGGGATCATGAGGGAGGAGGCAAATAAGTTCCGGGAGATGGAGAGACTCCGTGACCCGGCTAACAGGGCAGTGGCTTCCCAGCCACAGTCTCCTTCAAACACCCGTGAAAGGTCTCCACCGGTGGGCAAGACGCGGAGGAGGGTGGCGAAAATTATAACCGACTCATCAGAGACGGATGAGGAAACGCAAAGGCAGAAACAGTCGCGTCAGAAACCGCGAAAGTCAACGGAAAAGCTGGTCGATGCTGGAGTGGGGCTGTCGAAAACTTTTCTTCCGGTGTTCAGACCGGCGATCGGGGGAGTGAAACGGGCCCTGGAGGACAGCCGGATTCCAGGGCTGAGGGAGGAGGACCGGGGGAGATACGACGAGCTGTCGGCCACAATCCAGCTCCTCCTGAAGCAAAGGGAGGAGCTGTGTGGTCGACCACCTGTGCCTCTGCGAGGTGAGTTCTCCAACATTATTGTGGCGGGGAAGAATGAGCCCGGGGAGGGCGGGGTTGGGACTAAGACCAAAACAAAGCTCAAGGCGAAAGCCGGGGTCAAGGCAGGAGGCCAAGCCCCTGGCGGTTTCTCGCCCCCCACTGGAGTCTGCAAAAAAAGGCGGAGCTACGAAAGAAACAGATGGGAAAAAAAGGGGGGCGCACTAAGCAGGGCGCCGGTGCCCCCCACGCCCAGCCACCGGCTCAGGAAGGAACCTGGGCCAGGGTGGTGGGAAGGAGGGAGAAGCGGACAGAAAGGAAAACTATTGCTGCTGCTGCCGTTGCTGCCGCGTCGGCTGCGTCCCGGGCCAAGGCCGCGGGAAGAGGTACGGCCACAAAGGACCGAACAACGACGACTACGGGGCGATCGGCGACGGCTGGGGCTCCGTCCGGGCTGAAACCCACGAAGAGAAGGCCTCCCCGCTCCGCTGCGGTGACTGTTACCTGCCTGCCTGGCCAGGAGTATGAACCGGTCATGGCAAGGGCAAAAACGGACAACCTTCGGGAGATAGGAATAGAGACGGTGCGTCAAAAGCGCGCGATTACCGGTGCGTGGATCTTGGAAATCCTAGGATCTGTGGAAGAAAATGAGGACAAAGCTAATGTCCTGGCGCACCGTCTCCGCGAAGTCCTCGCCCCATTCGAAAAAGCGAAGGTGGCGAGGCCGCATGAAATGGCGGAATTGAGGGTCCGCGGCTTTGACGAGGCAGTCACGGCGGCGGAACTGGTGGCTGCGATAGTTCGGGAGAGTGGTTGCACGGCAGAGGAAGTACAGGTGGGACAACTTCGAGTCCCACCGAGAGGAGTAGGCTCGGCCTGGATGCGCTGCCCCTTGGGGGCGGCAATCAAAGTATCCAAGGCCGGCCGAGTACGCGTGGCTGACGATGGTAGGGGGCGAGTTGTTGGACGAAACCGACCCTCTGCAGTGTTTCAATTGCATTGAGGAGGGGGCACGTCCAGGATGCTATTGCACCATCCGGACAGGACATGATCTTGGCTGTTGATATTATCAGGTGCGGGCGGGTGGGCTTTCGGAACATCGGGCACGGGAGTGCGGCGGGGCGATAAAGTGCCCAGTATGTGCCGAGCTCGGAAGGCCTGCGAATCACAGGGTGGGGAGCGTAAATTGCACCTCACCCAAGAAGGGGAAAGGCGCAAAGAAGGAGAAAAAGAGGGGCGGGTCGGCCTCCTCCCAGCCAGGGGCAAAGCCAACTGGATCGGTGGATCCATCCCCTCTCTTAACCCGGGGGGGGGGACCAGTGGTTGGGGAGGTAGAGATGGAGGAGGTGGGGGCGTTACCGCTGACGTGTCCCCCGGCTCTCCAGGAATCAATCCCGTTGGACTGGGAGGCGGTGGGTACCGGCTGGGGGGAGGATGAGGCCCCACCCAGGCCACAAAGTGAAAGGATACGCCCATGCGTAGTAAGCGTTGAGAAAGTGAACCTGAGGTTAAAGGCCATCTCAACAAAAGGAGGAAGTCTTGGAGGATACGGGGGTGGAAAGATTAAGTAATGGCTACCAGGCTCCTTCAAGCAAACGTAAATCACGCCCGCCGGGCACAGGATCTTTTCCTGCAGACCCTGACGGAACGTGATGCGGGCGTGGGGATTGTCTCCGAGCCGTACAGGGTGCCCGAGGGTCACCCTTGTTGGGTCACAAACTCTGCCGGCTCGGTGGCTATCACCTGGCGCAATGCGACGAATGCCGCCCCGTGCTCTGGCACTGGGGCCGGGGATGGGTTCGTAGGCGCCAATTGGGGACCCGTCTCTGTGGTGGGGGTATATTTGCCCCCACGCTGGAGTCTCGCTCGGTTCGAACGGGCGCTGGACGACATTAGCGCCCATATTAGGGCGCGGCGCGGCCGTCCGCTTATCGTGGCGGGGGACTTTAATGCCAAGGCGGGGGCATGGGTTTTCCCGCGTACGGACGCCCGGGGCGAGGTTGTCCAGGACTGGGCGGCGGCGCAGGGTCTGTGCCTGCTAAACGTAGGCGCGACGCAGACCTGTGTGCGCTGGAGGGGGGGGGGGTCTATCGTGGACCTCACGTGGGCCACTCCTTCTGCCGCGCGCTTGGTGGGGAGTTGGGAGGTACTGGCGGGGCTCGAAACGCTCTCCGATCACGAGTATATAGAGCTGAGTCTCGCCCTAGTGCCTCCCGACGTGTTGCGCCGCCGCCGCGCGCGGGAGGCCGAGCAGCGGAGATGGGTTTTGAGAAAGTTGGACGAGGATAGATTGCAGGCCGCCGTCCACGTGGCGACGTGGGTCAAACACCCGGAGCCCGGGGAGAGCGGGTGGGAAAATGTCGACCTCGACAGAGAGGTTGAGTGGCTGCGGGCCACGGTAGCGGATATTTGCGACATGGCCATGCCGCGGTCACGATCCCACCCGCGCCGCGCTGCCTATTGGTGGTCCAGGGAGATCGCCGAGCTCAGGCGGTCTTCCGGCCAAGCCCGTAGGCGGTGGAAGAAGGCAAGACGCCGGGACGGGGACGGCGCCGAAAGGACGGAGGAACGGCTCGAGATGTACCGAGCAGCGCGGGGCGCTTTGGGCAAGGCCATTTGGGAGGCAAAGGCCACAGCCTGGGAAGAGGAGCTCGCCCCATTAAACGACGATCCGTGGGGGCGCCCGTACAAAATAGTGACGAACAGACTTCGTCACCTTGGGGACACTGTTCCTCATCAGACCCCAGGGGCCTGAGGAAGCCTGGGGCGTTCCGCGGCCGTCGGACGACGGGGCGTCCGCCCCCGGGTGGACGGAGGAGTCTGAGGTCTCAGAGGCGGAGCTCGTAGCTGCCGCCAGGCGGCTGGGACGGAAGGGGAAAGCGCCTGGCCCTGACGGCATCCCCGGCCGGATATGGGCCGTGGTTGTCCCCCACCTGTCGGCGTATATAAGGAGGCTATTCACCGCTTGCCTTAGGCGAGGAGTGTTTCCCCCAGCATAGAGGAGAGCGAAACTGGTCCTCTTCCGCAAAGCGGGAAAGCCACCGGAGAGCCCGGCTGCTTTCCGGCCCGTATGCCTGCTGGACGAGATGGGCAAACTCTTCGAGAGGGTCATTGCCGCTCGTCTCGTCCAGCATATGGGGCGGGTCGGACCCGGCCTCCACGAGGCCCAGTTTGGCTTCCGGGAGGGTCGATCGACGATCGATGCGGTGTTGCGCGTCAAGACTCTCTCGGAGCAAGCCGTGGAGGAGGGCAGGATAGTTGTCGCGGTGTCATTGGACATTGTAAACGCGTTCAACTCCCTGCCCTGGGACATAGTGGGGAGGGAGCTCCATTATCAGGGGTTTCCTCCCTACCTCAGGATGGTCCTCCGGGATTATTTCCAGGAGAGAGCGCTAGAGTTTGTTAACCAACTCGGGCGCTCTTGCAGCAGGGTTATGTACTGTGGTGTTCCGCAGGGATCCGCGTTGGGCCCTCACATTTGGGACATCACGTACGATAAAGTACTCCGGTGTCCGCTTCCCCGGGGCAGCTTTGTAAGCTGTTTCGCAGACGACACGTTCGTCGCTGCAACCGGGGATGACTGGGGGGAAGCTGTCGCAAACGCCAACGCGGCGGTAGCGTGCGTTGGGCGCGCCGTCTGTGAGGCGGGGCTCGAGGTGGCTCCCCATAAGACGGAAGCCATCTTCTGTCACAGTGGCAGACGTGGGAAGCCGCCCCGCTGTTACGTCACGGTCGGGGAGGCGCGTATCCAGATCGGGGAAACGATGAAGCATCTCGGTCTCCGGCTGGACTCCCGGTGGACCTTCAGGCCGCACTTTGAGGAATTGGCACTCAGGTTGGACGCTCTTGTGACGTCCTTGGGCCGTTTAATGCCCAACCTGGGTGGCCCCAATAACTGGGCCCGTCGCCTGTACGCGGGGACCGTCCGGTCAGTTGCCCTGTATGGAGCGCCCGTATGGGCTCAAAGGTTGGATAAGGACCGACGCAGCCGAGCATTGCTGCATAGGTCCGAGCGCCGCATGGCGCTCAGGGTGGCGAGAGGGTACCGGACGATATCCCATGTGGCGGCCACAACCCTGGCTGGGACCCCGCCGCTGGAGATCTTGGCGCAAGTTAGCGCTGAGGTCTACCGGCAAAGGTGCGACATGCGCGCACGCGGGGTCGACGTTACCAAGGCCAGGGCAAAGAGAATCTTGAAGGTCTATGCGCGACGGTTGACGCTGGAGAGGTGGGAAGTTTATTTGAGCAACCCCACACTTCCGGGTCGGCGCACCGTCGCCGCAGTAAGACCCTGCCTAGCAAAGTGGCTAGACAAGGCGCCAGGGAGGCTTACCTTCCATATGACACAGGTCATAAGCGGCCATGGCTGCTTTGCAGATTACCTGTGTCGTATCGGAAGGGAGCCAGACGCACGCTGCCGCCACTGCGACGGTGGCGGAACGGATTCGGCGCAGCATACCTTAGAGGTATGCCCAGCCTGGGCTGTGGAGCGACGAATCCTATTCGAAAGAGGAATTTGCGACCTTGCCCTTCCACGTGTGATAGCGGCCGCCGTGAAGGAGGATGAGACGTGGAGGGCGTTGTCCTCCTTCTGTGCGCGAGTCATGCGCCAGAAGGAGGACGCGGAGCGCGTGCGCAGGGGCGAGGGTCCCCGCGTGCGAGGGCGGGCAGCAAGCGGGGCGCGAGCTGGCGGACGCGCGAGTCAGCGCGGAAGCCGGCGAGCCCCGGCCGCAGCTCCCTTCGTGGCTCGGGCGGGGGAGAGCTGACAGTGAGGGGGGAGTGTAGCAAGGAGAATGCTCACTCCCCCGCGACATGCTTGAGGAGACCCGGAGCGGATTTTGCCCCTTCTTTATGGAATGGGGGTCCGTGACCGTTGGGGGGCCACGGGCGGATACAAATCGCATAGTGGCCCTATCGGAAAAGCAGTCGGGTGCAGGGGTCTGGACGGAAGTTCGGGATCCTGGCTGAGTCCCCTGGGGGGCGCGGCGAAGGGGGGGGGGGGGTCCTCTCTTTGCCGCGGTGAATATAAGCGATCTACCCCGTGTGACAACAGGGAATGCCGAGGACCGCTAAATTAAGAGTGTCCCAGGCCGGGAAGAACATGGGCGAGGGATGCGTCGGAAGTAATGCGGCAGCTGGTTCCCGACGCATCCCTGTTATCGCCTGAGGCAGGCCACTCGCGGGGGTTTTAGTGGGTAGGCCATACATGCAGTATCGTGGGCGATGTGCATGTCATGGAATCCCACACTCCCTTTGGCTCCTACCTGGAGGCTGAGGGGGTCTTCCCCGAAAGGGGCTACCGGGTAAACCTGGAAACTAGTTTCTAGGGATCCCGGTAGTGGAAGATTTCCCCCGCGCAACAAAAAAAAAAGGTAAGTGTTTGTCCACAATAAGGTTAGGTTAGGTCAGGATGTTGAAACACCCTTTCGCGCCACGGCCAGTAACAGGGCGGGAAGCGCGGGGGGCGCAGGGAGGTCGTCGCCGCCGCTGGCGCGGCGGCGCGCACTGCTGCGCCATCGTCGCCCGTCTGGGGGCGACGGCGGCGGCAAGAGCGGCAGCAACGACGACAGCGGGCCGCGGCTGCCGCCAAAACGGCGGCGCTGCGACCCCCGCGCCCTGTCCCCCTCGTCTGGGGGGGATAGCTGACGCTAGTGAGGGGACGGTCGGTGGCCGGCGAGGGTTTGCCTCGGTCGCTGCGGGCCTTACCGTTCGTTGGAGGCCCGCTCCCCCCGCTATTAGGCGCGGGGGGGAGCGCCGAGGCGGCTGCGGGCCCACGCATTTGGGCCCGCCTCCCCGACCGGCAATCATCGTCCGTCCCCACCCGGGAGGTCAGCTTCCCCGCCCACCACCTCCGCCCAAACGGGGGGGGAGCGGGGGGGCTCGGATACGAGAAGGAGCAGTCCTCCCCCCCACTTGGGGGGGCGGATGGGGGTGTGGGCGCGCGAGCGGGGGCTCCCGCGCGCCCGCAACCAGAAAACCCCCAACGTGACGGGTGGCGGGCCGGGGCGGGGATCCTCCCGGTCCGCCACAACAGAAGCGGCAGCCTTATAGGCTAGGGGGGGAGGACTAGCCTCCCCCCCCCCCAGGACAGGTGCCCTTACGGGCACGGCGCGGAGGGAGTCCCGGATGAATCATGGCGTTTTCCGGGGCTCCCTCACACCAAACGCGCCGAGAAGGATCCCCGCGGGGTTTTAGCCGGTAGGAATCCGGCACTCCCCCGTCCTCTCCCCCGAGGGCGGGGTCTTCCCCCTCAGAACATCAGAAGGGGCCCTGGGCCACATACCGTGCTTGCCCGGGAACCCAGGGTCGAAGATTTCCCCGCGTCAAAAAAAAAAAAAAAAGATGTTGAAACACAAATGAAGTCGTTTGAAGAAAAACGACGCCGGGGCGAAGCCCGGGTAACCAGCTAGTATATTTATATATTTCGCCCGTTGTATAGTAGTATATAAATCTGCGGTAAAAGTAACTTATAAAATTCTATACAAAACACGTTCTATACTTTTTTTCTCAAAATCAATTATTTTCGTGTCCTACATTTTATAGTTACAACTTCTATACATCTCAGAGATAATACACTATTTTCCACACCACCTCGGAGGTATAGTGTTAGGTGCGTTTTTTTAACGTGGTGTCCCTAGTAGGCCTTATCCACAGTTTTTCTATATAACGTTTTTTGGAGATAATTTTTTGTTCATTTTTTAAATGACTTTTCACTGATTGTAATGCAGACAGATGAACTAAACATGTATTTTATTTGTATATTATATTCTGAACTCTAGCAAAAATCACATTTCAATGTTATTTTAATGCTTGTTTTCCATTATCTATATCTTTCTATATATATTTATTTATCTGTCTTCTATAATGACGTTGATTCTACTTGTTTATTAGTTGATTATTGGATTTGTTTTTTTAATCGTTAAAAACCTCTGTAAAAATAACATTGCGAGTTTTATTGCTCTCATCAGGAATGAGTATCGTTTGGTCTTTTGCCGGACCAATCCGTGAGATTCCCACATATAATTGGCCGTGTGAAAAGACTTCGTTTCTGAGGTCTACGCCAACCACTTTGTAAGTTTGCCCTTGGGACTTATTAATCGTCATGGCGAAACACATTTTAACAGGGAACTGCAGCCTTTTAAACGCAAATGGCAAATCCGTAGGGACCATAGGTATTCTTGGAATTAATGCTATTTCACCGGCTGCAGGTCCTGTCAGAATAGTTGCCTCTATGATGTAAGGCATAAAACGCTTAACTTGCAATCTCGTGCCGTTGCAAAGCCGTGGATGACTTCATCTCCATTTACCATTGTGTCTATTGACTTGTATGTTTTACATTCGGTGGTGACTTTTCGTAAAACTGTTTTATTAATCTCTTCTGCGGCTTTATTTTTTGCAGTTACGATGACACGTTCGCAAAGCCAATTTGTTTTCTTTTGTGGTAAATTTTGAATATCTGGATAAACATTATCAATAATCTGATCAATAGTTCGAACGCAAGTTCCTACAATATCAGAAATGTTAATGTAGCCATTCTGAGTTATAGAAATAGAGCCGTCACGAATTTTAAGCAAATACTGTGCAAATTGTTCTAAATTCTTGCTCCTCGCAAATGAACCTGCATATTTATAGTCAGTCGAAGTTTTTTTACGTGCTGCCAAATCTCAGATTTTTTCATACATACTTTCATAATATCCGCACGTGTTCTTTTAGGCACCACTGGCAGAGTTTGCCTGAAATCACCAGTAAAAACAATTGTTACCCCACCCATTACTTTTTCTGATGTTCTCAAGTCTTTAAGGGTTCGATTGACGGCATCTATATGGGACTTGTGCGACATCGTACATTCGTCCCATACTATCAAGGATGCCTGTTGGAGAAGTTTACCAGTAACACCATTTTTTCTCACGGAGCATACCGAACTTTGGTCCAAGGACACATTCAGTGGCAACTTAAAAGTAGAGTGGGCAGTTCTTCCGCCACTTAGAAGAGTCGCAGCTATGCCTGATGAGGCAACCGCGATAGCGATCTTCTTTTGATTTCTTACTTTCGCTAAAATCAACGAAATAACAAACGTTTTGCCAGTACCTCCTGGCGCATATATAAAGTAAATGTTACCCTTATTATCTTCGATACTATTTATTATCTCGTCGTATACCATTTTTTGTTCTGTGTTCAGTTTTACTTCGTTTTCTTGCAGATATACTTGGAAGTATTGTGTGCTGTTTCTTGTAAGTAAAGTAGATTATCTATGTTTGAATCATTGCGCTGAGGTTCTGGCAAACCAAACTCTTTCAAGCACTTTTCTCCAGGAGTGAACACTATGTCTTCAAGAAGAATTAACCCCTCATTGAAAATCTCCTCTGTGAACTGAACTTCACTATTGTTACTTTGCTGTTGAACCCGATGTAAAATATCGTCGCATAGGTGTGTCCGGAATGCATTCCATAATTCCAAAGGATTAGACATTTCACAAAACATTAGCTTAATGCTAAATAACTCTCTCATTTTGTGTGCACTTTCCGAAATAACTGCATCTGATAGTGGATCTCGCCAGTGCGTGTCACTCTCAAGCAAATTCCGGGCTTGGCACGCCGCGCGATAAGTGGGCATTATTTCCCCATTCACCGTCTTTAAGTCATTAAAAGACGTCGGTCCTCTGACGTGATGTAGGAGTAGTCTGAGGTAAAAGCATTCTGAATAATTAGGGTGTATAGTATACACTCGCCCTAATACTGTGTCCCGCTTTATACCTGGGCTACTATCTACATTTTGGCCCCGTTTTCTCCAATGCCATTTTTTGTTAGACCATTTATAATAAGCCGGTACTTCGTGATAAAGCAAAGTCTGTGCAAATTTATCAACCACACACAGAGCAAAGAAGGCTGTCAGAGTGGTCTGAGGTGGATTTTCTATAACTTGCTGTAAATTTCTTTCAGTAAAATACACTCTTTGCCCATTTTCTAAATGGACGGATAAATGGACAACTGTAGGATAACGCTCGTGAATAGAAAATCCTAGTATTCTCCAGATACTTTCAGAAGTACTCAAATATCTGCCATTCAAATAGTTCTGAACCTCATCTCTTTTATTTTCAACGGCAAACGTAGCCGCATCATTACCTTTATTAATATACTTGCATATATATTTGATTGCTTGCACAGAATGTCAATATTCAACGTTGATGTGTGCAACGAAGCATCTGGAGAGAATTGGACAATATGGGACTACCCATTTATTATCAACTATGAATTTACAATGCGATATAGTATAAATGTTTCCACCGTCAGCCGAACATCTTCTTCTGTACTTAGGGTATCCGTCATCGCCAGTTTGTGTATACTGAAGAAAATCACGGGGTACATTAGCCGCTGAAATGCTGCCGGCGCGTTTTTCAGGCCAAAGGGCATGCAATTAAATTCAAAGTGCCCATCCGGAGTGGAGAAGGCTGTTTTGCCCTTGTGGTCTTTGTGCATGGGGATTTGGTGATACCCCGAGGCCAGATCTAGAACGGTAAAATATTTCGCGTTACCTAACTGGTCTAATATATCGGTTATGTTCGGCATGGGGAAAGAGTCTCCCATGGTGAGATCGTTCATTTTCCGAAAATCGATAACCACGCGAAATTGCACTTTTCCGGATGCGTCCGGTTTTTTAGGGACGACTATAATCGGTGCGTTCCAGTGACTCGTGCTCGGGCTGATTATGCCGTCTTCGAGCATTTTCTCTATTTGTTTTTTCACTTCGGCCTTATGCTTCTCGGGTAACCGATATGGTTTCACATTTACGGGCGCGCTACCCGGCCGGATATTTATCTCGTGCTCTATTGCGGTAGTCGCGCTTAAATGGTCGCCGTCCATATAGAACACGTCGAAGTAATCATCGCAAATTTGTTCTACGGCTGCTCGCTCTTCAGCGTTCAAGTGATCGAGCCGTACTTGCTCGCGTACTTTCTTCTGTCGTTCGGCGACGGTCTCGCGCTCGTCGCTCGCGCGTAACGAGAGAACGTTCGCGGTGTCGGGCGGCGGCAGGTCTTTTAGAGTTACATGTGGAGTGAGTATCTCCACGGGCTTGTCCGTCACATTCAATACGCTAATCGGACATTTAAATTCGACGGGCTGCACCAGGCAATGCCCGATAAAGACCCCTGGGGCGGGTTCGCCGCTCCGCACAATGCCGACACGATTATGATCAGTGACGGCTTCCACGATTGTCTCACTGTGAGGCGGGAGTTTTACCTTGCGGAAGGGCCGGAGCTTAAAGGAAGCTGAGCCGAGTTTTAGTCGTTTTTTAGAATTTGAAATATCCGCTTTGTGCTTTGAAAGGAAATCGTTTCCTAAGATGCCTTCATACTCGATCGGGAAATCATCTTTCACCACGTACATCGTGTGGCGAATCTTCTTATCTCCGAGGTTCACAGTGGCTTTTATTTTTCCTATCGTGTGAATCAGGTGTCCGGTTACGCCAACTAAAGCTAACCGTTCTTTCTTTACCATTGTTTTCCCTTTCAAATTTCCTACTTTTATTAATGTGAAAGTCGCGCCTGAATCTAACAACAGGTCCATTTCTCCCTTCTCTGCCTCCTGCACGGGTAGCGTCACTAAGTCTAGCGGGCCTTCCTCGTGCTTCTTGCTTATCTGTGCAACGCGATATGTCTCGGCGGCGCGCGCCTTATTCTTCTTAGGCTTCTCATCCTCCTCGCTGCTGCTGCAAGAGGATGTTTCTTCGCTAGATTCTTGTGTCCCTGTCTTTCTGACAGTACTCACGGGCGTTTTCCTAATTGCTTCCGTTCTCGTGTGGCGCGGTCGCTCGGGTTTTGGTCGCCCGATTAACGACCAGCACTCGTCGCGCTTATGCCCTGCTGTTTTACAATACGAACACTCTATCGTGTTGATGCCGCTAGGCTTCTCGGGTTTCGGCAACGCGTATCTGTTAGCGTGTTGGCTCGTACGGCAATCTCGCGCGTAATGACCGTTCTTTCCGCACTTGTGGCATTGCCCTACCGTATTCCCTGTGCTTCGCGTATTCGCGGTGGAATATTTGTTCTTTACCGTTGCCTGGGCGTTCCGCGGGGAGGGGCCTCTCACCTTTTCTTCCGCGCTGGCGCCGGTTATCGCCTCTTGCAGGCTTTGGTATCGCTGCGCTCTTACTAATAACTTTATATCGTCGTGTAATCCGATTTGGAAATTATGCAGCGCTTGGATTTTAATATTATCCAGTATGGCCTTTTGCTGTTCCTGCGTGTGGCCCTTGCCCTCTTCCATTGCTTCATACAATTCGCGGGCTAAATTTTTGACGCGCCTACCGAATTCTTGCGCGCTTTCGCCGGGCTTTTGCGCTAGCGAGTTAAATTCCAGCTGCAAGTGCGTCGTGCAGCGTTTTCCTAAGTACTCTGTCTCGAGCTCGCGCTTCAACTGTTCAAAGTCACGGATATCGCGCGTATCGAAATCTGTCATCGCCTTCCCTTTAAATTTCGTGCAGAGGATGGCTTCGAGTAGCATCGACTCGTCGGTCGGCTGAATATTCTTCATAGCATACGTGCTAGCGTTTATAAATTCTCGGACGCGTTCTCGCGATTCTCCATTGATCTCGGGTATCATTGCTCGTGCTTCTTGTGTCTTCTTCCGCCTCATTACTCCGTTGTCGTCCTTTATTTTGCCTCTCTCTTTCCCGTTCTCCTTTTCGATCTCTTTCCCTTATACATATATTTATAACGTTTATTATGAAATAAATATAATATCTTTGACTTTTTACAAAGAATAAGTATACAACAAGACCAAAATAAATAATAGGAATTACAAATCTGACATTTACGATTTGGTCTTTTTATATACTTATTCTTTGTAAAAAGTAAAAAATAATATATTTATTTTTGATTAATTGAATTTACAAATAATAGTGTACTAACCTTTCAATTCTTATTTCACCTTCCCAACCTCCTCTACGTCCTCTTCCTCTCCATCCACCTTCTCTCCAGTCTCCTCCATAGCTACACAGTTCCTCTTCCACACTTGTGTCTTCTTCCGCCTCATTACTCCGTTGTCGTCCTTTATTTTGCCTATCTCTTTCCCGTTCTCCTTTCCGATCTCTTTCCCTTATATATTTATAACGTTTATTTTGAAATAAATATAATATCTTTGACTATTTACAAAGAATAAGTATATAAAAAGACCAAAATAAATAATAGGAATTACAAATCTGACATTTACGAACTGTTAATACACTACGGCCCGTATTCATAATCGGTAAGATGTCATGAACTAATCACAAGAGCCGTATTAACATCTTAAGACATTACTTAAGACTGTTTTAAATATAAAGTCTAACTATGAATACCGGCCTATATTTCTGCGCTGACAGAAATTATAGCAAAATATATGAGATGAGTTAAGAAAAGCAATCAACATTGCAAAAAAAAACGTCAACAATAAAATGCTTTAGAGTAAATCCAAATATCATAAACCAATCACAAGAGCCGTATTAACATCTTAAAACATTACTTAAGACGGTCTTGAAATAAGATCCGACTATGAATACGGGCCGTAGTGTATTGTAACGGTTCGTAAATGTCAGATTTTATTGTAATTCCTATTGCTTATTTTGGTCTTTTTATATACTTATTATAATAGTGTACTAACTTTTCAATTCTTATTTCTATTTCCTTTTCTTTCCTTTTTTTCTCTCCTCTTTTCTCTTCCTCTTTCTTTCTCTCCACATTTTTGCTCCTATCTTTTCCCATCTTCTCTTCTTCTTTTTGTTTTGCTGTGTCTGTATTCTCTCTTTTATCTTTGCTCGACCTGATATATATGTAAATTAAATTATATTTCGTACAACACGTTATCTTTATAATTATATTTAAAAAAAAATGTTTTATACTACAATAATAAAAAATGTTTTTTAAATAACAAATAATTTACTCACATCTCTCCCATACAGCGGTAAAATGTCGACAGCGGAAAAAATTCTTTTTAAATGGCCCCGATTCCCCGACAGATATGGTCAACGATTTTCAAGTAATATCGATAGATTGTTTTGTTACCTTCAAGGCGTGATTATCACACCGTGCATGCACGAACGCATCATGCTGGCTTCACGAAGTGATTTTGGCATACGTGCGCGCATAGAAGATCGCACTATGCCATCACGTGTGATTACACGTGTGATGGTACAGTGATTACGCACACATGATGGCATAGTGATTACGCACACGTGATAGCATAGTGAACACACACGTGAATAAATTGGAAACAATAAAATAAAAATTACAATAAAATTGCTATTTTAATTGCTTTAATTGCTTTTAATAGATACTTAAATATTATGTTTATATGTAGTGCGATCTTTTACAATCAATATTATAATTCATCATCAATTATATATTAATCGTAAAAGATCGCACTATGCCATCACGTGTGTGTTCACTATGCTATCACGTGTGCGTAATCACTATGCCATCATGTGTGCGTAATCACTGTACCATCACACGTGTAATCACACGTGATGGCATAGTGCGATCTTCTATGCGCGCACGTATGCCAAAATCACTTCGTGAAGCCAGCATGATGCGTTCGTGCATGCACGGTGTGATAATCACGCCTTGAAGGTAACAAAACAATCTATCGATATTACTTGAAAATCGTTGACCATATCTGTCGGGGAATCGGGGCCATTTAAAAAGAATTTTTTCCGCTGTCGACATTTTACCGCTGTATGGGAGAGATGTGAGTAAATTATTTGTTATTTGAAAAACATTTTTTATTATTGTAGTATAAAACATTTTTTTTAAATATAATTATAAAGATAACGTGTTGTACGAAATATAATTTAATTTACATATATATCAGGTCGAGCAAAGATAAAAGAGAGAATACAGACACAGCAAAACAAAAAGAAGAAGAGAAGATGGGAAAAGATAGGAGCAAAAATGTGGAGAGAATGAAAGAGGAAGAGAAAAGAGGAGAGAAAAAAGGAAAGAAAAGGAAATAGAAATAAGAATTGAAAGGTTAGTACACTATTATAATAAGTATATAAAAAGACCAAAATAAGCAATAGGAATTACAATAAAATCTGACATTTACGAACCGTTACAATACACTACGGCCCGTATTCATAGTCGGATCTTATTTCAAGACCGTCTTAAGTAATGTTTTAAGATGTTAATACGGCTCTTGTGATTGGTTTATGATATTTGGATTTACTCTAAAGCATTTTATTGTTGACGTTTTTTTTTGCAATGTTGATTGCTTTTCTTAACTCATCTCATATATTTTGCTATAATTTCTGTCAGCGCAGAAATATAGGCCGGTATTCATAGTTAGACTTTATATTTAAAACAGTCTTAAGTAATGTCTTAAGATGTTAATACGGCTCTTGTGATTAGTTCATGACATCTTACCGATTATGAATACGGGCCGTAGTGTATTAACAGTTCGTAAATGTCAGATTTGTAATTCCTATTATTTATTTTGGTCTTTTTATATACTTATTCTTTGTAAATAGTCAAAGATATTATATTTATTTCAAAATAAACGTTATAAATATATAAGGGAAAGAGATCGGAAAGGAGAACGGGAAAGAGATAGGCAAAATAAAGGACGACAACGGAGTAATGAGGCGGAAGAAGACACAAGTGTGGAAGAGGAACTGTGTAGCTATGGAGGAGACTGGAGAGAAGGTGGATGGAGAGGAAGAGGACGTAGAGGAGGTTGGGAAGGTGAAATAAGAATTGAAAGGTTAGTACACTATTATTTGTAAATTCAATTAATCAAAAATAAATATATTATTTTTTACTTTTTACAAAGAATAAGTATATAAAAAGACCAAATCGTAAATGTCAGATTTGTAATTCCTATTATTTATTTTGGTCTTGTTGTATACTTATTCTTTGTAAAAAGTCAAAGATATTATATTTATTTCATAATAAACGTTATAAATATATGTATAAGAGAAAGAGATCGAAAAGGAGAACGGGAAAGAGAGAGGCAAAATAAAGGACGACAACGGAGTAATGAGGCGGAAGAAGACACAAGTGTGGAGGAGGAAGAGGAAGATGAAAAGGAAAAGGAAGAGGAAGAAGATACAGAAAGAAAAAAAAGAGGAAAAAATATTATGGAAAGAAATATAAAGTATATACAATATAATATTCTTGAATGCATTTACAGTTATAAAATTTTAGCTATTTTATAAATTAATTTATTATTTTATAATTTCTGTGTAGCTATGGAGGAGACTGGAGAGAAGGTGGATGGAGAGGAAGAGGACGCAGAGGAGGTTGGGAAAGCTGGAGAGGAAGTGGACGCAGAGGAGGTTGGGAAGGCTAGAGAGGAAGAGGACGCAGAGGAGGTTGGGATGGCTGGAGAGGAAGAGGACGTAGAGGAGGTTGGGAAAGATGGAGGGGAAGAGGACGTAGAGGAGGTTGGGATATGGGGCGTAGAGGTAGAGGGCCTGGCCATTGTTTTTTATTGTTTCCAATTTATCTTCCGTTTTAACAAATTAATTATAATTCCGTTTAAATTAATTATATATTCCATTTTAACTTAAATAAATAAAAAACAAATTAAAATTTATGTTCCTGTAACTGTTATTGTAATTTAAATTAAATAAAAAAATTTTAAAAATATATATTTAGCGTGTTTTTTTGCCCATGACTCCTGCAATTTTATATGCTTCCACATTTAGAATCAAAAACATTCGGACGCTCGACCATGTGGAGGGTCGCGCTCGCATGCGTACAACGTAATTGATTTTATTTTATATTATTTATTAACAAACGTTTCTTACAGATAAAGACAAAATCCACAAGATCTTTGACAAACATGTCATGGCGATATCCGGAGAATCAGGTGATGTAACACAGTTTTCGGAATATATAGGAAATATTGATAATAGGAAGCAATGTGCAAATTTCTAATTTGCACACATTTTGATTATATTGGCAACTTTTTTTCTAATTCTATTGTATTCTTAGGTCATTTCTACGCCTATTTAATACTTTAAAATTTAATTGATCAGTTCTCGTGTTACACACATTTGAAATTTCGGAGAATTTGCACATACATAAAAGCTTTATAAAGCTAGGTTTAATCAACCAAATCTTAAAGAATTATATATGAAATACGGGTAGAAAAGACTGAAGAATATAATTTAATTAGAGAAGTTGCCAATAATTAATACCAAATTGTCAAAAAACACTGTTAAAATTTTAAAATATTGGCAATTTTTTTAATCTCATTATTCTTCAGTCTTTTCTACCCCTATTTCATAAATAATTTTTAAGATTTGGTTGATTAGTTTTTGAGTTAAAAACATTTAAAATTTCGAGGAATCCATACATAAACATGAGTCTAATTATATGTTAATAAATGTGGTATCTACACATCTGTTCAACGTAAAAGTAATTGACCATCTTGAACGCGAGATAATCGCTATCAAAATTGCATTTTTTCCATGTATTGGATACTCAAAGCATACGGAAATCTCGTATTTTAAATTTTAATAATTAGAACAAATCTATAGAAACGTGATACAAACGTTTGAAATTTCGTGAAATGCATATAAATATAGGAGCCTTATGAAGCTGGATCTAATCAACCAAATCTTAATTTGTATCCAAATCTTAATTGAATTTGAAATAGAGAGAGAGAGAGAGAGAGAGAGAGAGAGAGAGAGAGAGAGAGAGAGAGAGAGAGAGAGAAATCGTGAGAGAGAGCATGGGAGCGTGAGAGAGAAAGCATGAGAGATAGAAAGTTGAGAGAGAGAGAGAGAGAGAGAGAGAGAGAGAGAGAGAAAAAGAGAGATATCCCATTTTATTAAAAAATATTTTTTTAAATTTATAATAAAGATATTGTACATTTAATATATAAAAAGTGTTAATCTGTTTTTTTCTTGCTTTTCATTTTCTTATTCATCTTCTTTTCTTCATCGTCCTCATGATTTTCTTTTCGCTTGTTCCTTCTCATACTTTTGTCATCAATCATATTATTATCCTTTTTCTCTGCTTTTTCTGCTTCCTCTGCGTTTTTTTCTGCTTGTTTCTCCGCTTGTTCCTTCTCATATTTCAACATGCAACTTAATAGCAGGTCATCCAGACCGTCTTCCAAAACTAAAATTTTATAACCAAAGATATTTTATTAATTTATATACATACATATGTTATGCAGGTATTGTCTGTTATGCCAATATAAAAATCAATTATTATCTTTACTAAATTGCTACCTACTAACAGCGAATACTTACTATTTCTTAATTCTTCCATTTCTTAATTCTTTCAGTTACAAAATTCTTCCAAACAACAAATTGAAAAAACAGATTAACACATATAAAAATTGACATATAATATGTGAAACCAGCAACTTATATAGTCATTTATAAGATGAAAATTAGTTCTCTCTCTGATTTTCATTCGACTTCGATTGACATACTTTTTTAAAAAGTAGACATTAAAAATTTATAGTAAAATCATAGTTTTATTGCACATTGTAAGTATACATTTAAAAAATATAGTTTTATAGGTATTATTATTCTTTAATTATATTCATTAATATAATTAAAAACCAGACCAGTTTTCTCCACATGAGAGATATCAATTCTCAACTTCTCATGCAGGGGGTACAGTTTTAAATGTACCCTGAAAAAATCGAAGTAGTTATCTTTGTACCTCGAAAAAATCCAAGTAATATCTTTACTTTGAAAAAATCGAAGCAATATATTTATTACAAAAAAAAAGAAATGATATCTTTAAATCGCGCCAATTAAATATATATTATATCGACAAATAACTATTGTTCTTTTAAAAAATGTATTCCCATTAAAGTGAAAAAATTAATATAAAATGTGAAAAATTGTAGTGAAAAAAACTTGGCGCTGCTAAACATAATAATATCTATTAATAAAACAATTTCTATAAATGGAAAAAGTACTTTAAATTAATGTGTGAAAGTCTCTACATTCACATTGTAATTATTAATTTAATATTTTAAATTAGTTATTTATTGCTTTCAAATATTTAAAAATTTTGCAGCGCCAAGTTTTTTTCACTACAATTTTTCACATTTTATACTAATTTTTTCACTTTAATGGGAATACATTTTTTAAAAGAACAATAGTTACTTGTCGATATAATATATATTTAATTGGCGCGATTTAAAGATATCATTTCTTTTTTTTTGTAATAAATATATTGCTTCGATTTTTTCAAGGTAAAGATATTACTTGGATTTTTTCGAGGTACAAAGATAACTACTTCGATTTTTTCAGGGTACACCACGCGTGCTTGGCGTCTTTTTTTTTACCTTTTTGTAAAAGGTAATTTTGTACGGATATCACTCCTTTTTGTTACAGATGCCATAATGTCTATCGACATTGACATTTATGTCTGATAAAATCAAATGTAAATATTTTTTGTATTATAACTTACAAGAATTATATCTGAGTTTGATATCCTTAAATGTGCAGTGTAGTTTGTATAAATTTATAAATCATTAAAAAAATTAAGACATAAAATATGAATATATTAGGCAAAGTCAAGTTTGTCGAGAGCACATTATGCAGTGTTTGCTATAAATAAATTTTGTCGAAAGAAAAACAGATTTGACACAGAATTTGGCATGTACCTACAATGCTATTGGCAGAATGTCGTAGTAGATAATATATGTATAGTAAAGTTTGTTAACAAAATAAGGCAATTAATAATTTATAATACAAACTACACTGCACATTTAATTAAGGATGTCTGTCAGATATAATTTTTGTGTTATAATACAAAAAATATTTAAGATTCAATTTTACACATATATTTGATAGTCATTATTAGAGAAAAAGAGAGAGAGAGGGGGGTGAGGGGGAAGAGAGAGGGGGAGCGAGAGAGAGAGAAAGAGAGAGAGAGAGAGAGGGGAACGCGAGCGGGGAACGCGAGCGGGGAACGCGAGCGGGGAACGCGAGCGGGGAACGCGAGCGGGGAACGCGAGCGGGGAACGCGAGCGGGGAACGCGAGCGGGGAACGCGAGCGGGGAACGCGAGCGGGGAACGCGAGCGGGGAACGCGAGCGGGGAACGCGAGCGGGGAACGCGAGCGGCGAACGCGAGCGGCGGACGCGAGCGGGGAACGCGAGCGGGGAACGCGAGCGGGGAACGCGAGCGTGACCGCGAGAAAGAGCAATACGTACGATAGATATAACCTCGCCATCCTCGCTCAGGGTGTATCCCAGGAACCAGCCATCCACAAGGCGCGAACTCTGTCACTCTAGCACTTATGTACTCCGTTCGGAGTGTTCGGACGCGACGACGCGGACGGAATATTTTTCGACGACGCGACGCGGACGTCTAAAGCAGCCCATAACATGTACGAGTTTAATTCGCGAGCCGGACTCAAACGTTTTTCACCACACACACACTCCCGAATAGTCCCGAAATTTGGCTCGTCGGACGCCGAGCCCGTCTCGTAACATCTCACCCACGAACGAGTAGAAACCCAGCCGAGCCGGACTCGCGACGTGTATGGGCAGCTTTATGGTTATGTTATGTTTACATGTGTCACATCACATGTGATCGAACATCGAACTAACGCCAGCGCCGCATCGCATAACGGCAAGGACATGAACTGGACAAAATCTCAGACACTACAGTGCTGCGCCGCGCGCCGTGGCGAGACTAGCAAACGGAGAAGTACGTATCTTAATGTAAAATTTTCAGGTCTGGACTTTTGCATCGCAATATATTTTTTCGTAGGCCACGTAGGGGAAAAATAAAAATACTTTCATTATATAAATTTGGTCCAAGCTTTCCATTGAGCCTAATTAGAACTTGATCCGTTCACTAGTTATCGAGATCTAAAAATCTCGAGCACTCTCAACATATATATAACTCGTCGCGTCGCGTATATAGAGCCACGGCTGTCTCGCTCCGCGCGTACTTGGCGCGAGACACTACCGTGTCTCTTGATATAAAATTTGCACATTTTTTAATTATATTGTTAATTTTTCTAATTCTATTATATTTTTTAGTTTATTATATTCTAATTAAGACTTTTCATAAATTAATGTTTTTAGACAATTTAGTATTAATTATTGGCAACTTTTCTAATTTGATTATATTTTTTCAGTATTTTCTACTTCTATTTCATATATAATTCTTTAAGGTTTGATTGATTAGTTTTTGAGTTATAGGCATTTAAAATTTCTGGGAATCCGTACATACATAAAAGCCTTATAAAGCTGATTGTGAGTCTAATCAACCAAATCTTAAAGAATTATATATAAAATAGGGGTAGAAAAGACAGAAGAATATAATAAAATTAGAAATAGCCAAATATTTCAAAACTTACAAAAGTTAGAGCAATCAAAGGCATTTCTTAAAATATCGTGCTATTTCTAATTTTATTATATTTTTCAGTCTTTTCTACCTCTATTTCATATATAATTTTTTAAAATTTGATTGATCAGTTCTCGTGTTACACACATTTCAAATTTCGGAGAATTCGTACATACATAGAAGCTTTATAAAGCTGAGTCTAATCAACCAAATCTTGAAGAATTATATATAAAATTGGGGTAGAAATGACTAAAGAATATAATAGAATTTGTTTTACTTTTTAATAATTGTCATTATTAAGTTTTATTTACATAAATATGGATTAAAGATTTTATGTTTAGTATCAATCATCCCTTGGTTTTCCCGGGCGTTTTTCAGGAATTTCGAGATTGCTCGCTTGCGATGTACACAGAACTTCGATATTTCACTTTAAAAATATCCGGGAAAACCAAGAGATAAAATCGGTAATCGGTAAGTAAAATATCGAGATTCTGTGTACATCGCGAGCGAGCAATCTCGAAATTCCCGAAAAAACGCCCTGGAAAATCAAAGGATGAAGACGCTGATCGGTAAGTGAAATATTGGGGTTCCGTAGTAACCTGTTTTGTGCAAGGATGTAAAGAGTAATTGTGCAAGAGTTGGTTCAGATCGGTCGAATAGTTTATGAGTGTATAAAGAACAAACAGACTTAAAATACGCCCGGGAAAACAAAGGGATTAAATCGGTAATCGGTAAGTGAAATATCGAAGTTTTGTGCGTACATCGCGAGCGAGCAATCTCGAAAGTCCCGAAAAAACGCACGGAAGAACCAAGGAATATAGTAGCTGATCGGTAAGTGAATAATCGAGATTCCGTAGTAGCCTATGTTTTGCGCAAGGATGTAAAGAGTAACTGTGCAAAAAGAGCAACCAGGGACATTTCTGAAAAAATTAAAAATTTTTTAAAAAGAACCCCTTTACCGATCATCGCCAAATTTAATACCAACCTTTCTTGAATGATACTTTATCGATTAAAAAAAAAACAACCCAATATCTCAATATTTGCGGAAGTTAAAGCAACCACGGACATTTCTAAAAAAATTCAAAAATTTTTTTAAAAAAAACCCCTTTACCGATTATCGCCAAATTCAATACCAATCTTCCTTGAATGATACTCTATCGATTAAAAAAAAAAACAACCGATATCTCAATATTTGCGGAAATTAAAGCAACCACGGACATTTCTAAAAAAATTTAAAAATTCTTTTAAAAAGAACCCCTTTACCGATCATCGCCAAATTCAATACCAACCTTCCTTGAATGATGCTCTATCGATTAAAAAAAAAACAGCCCGATATCTCAATATTTGCGGAAGTTAGAGCAACCACAGACATTTGTAAAAAAATTTAAAATTTTTTAAAAAAAAACCCCTTTACCGATCATCGCCAAATTCAATACCAACCTTCCTTGAATGATGCTCTATCGATTAAAAAAAAAAACAGCCCGATATCTCAATATTTGCGGAAGTTAGAGCAACCACAACAAATCTGCACATACACACACACATACGGACATTTTTTTTTTTAATGCAATTTTTCGACGTTTTAGAACATTCTAAACACATTGGCAGCGGCAACTAAAAAAAAAATTTTTTTACGAAAACAAAGCTTCCTCTATGAGGAAGCAAAAATTAGAAAAATTTTGGCCGCGGTGTCAAGAAAATCGGTAAAACAAAAATCGAACCCCATCGTTGCCATCCCTGAGAAATTTGAAAAATTTTGACACCTTTTGCAAGAAAATCGGTCCATTAATGAATGAGTAGTTCGCAGTCAAACAAACAGACAGACAGACACAAAAATGCTATAAATTAAAAAATATCACTTTTTTAAAAAAAGAACCGCCAAATTAAATTACCCTATAGCACTCCTGAGATTTCAAGGAACATGTTGGTATAAGTTTTTTCAAAATCGGTCCAATAGTTTTTAAGTTATTAACGTTCAAACACACACCACCCGTAAGAATTTTATATATTAGTATAGATATAGATATAGATATATATATATATATATATATATATATATATATATATATAATTAATATATATATATATATATATATATAATTCAATGTATATTACGTTTTTCTATTAGTACCCGTATATATTCAAATCGATATCAATCGAATATAAATGTATCGAAATGCTGAATCCGTTATAGCGCGATGCTAATTGACCATCTCGCTTATGTGTCGCGCGGCTGGCTTCGCGTATTATCGTATTGTGAGATTTATCTTTAACAGTACGAGGTTATTTATTTTGCACCGAGAATTAAGATTCCCATTAAGCGCTAAGTGTGTTAGAGAGAGAAAAAGATAAATAGAGAAAAAATAAGGTATTTATAAAATAAAAAGTATAAAAATAATGTAATGTAATAAATAATGTAATGAAATTAATAATTGAGAGAGAGAGAGAGAGAGAGAGAGAGAGAGAGAGAGAGAGAGAGAGAGAGAGAGAGAGTGAAAAAGAACGTATACATATTAAATAATTAGTAATATAATTAATAATATTAATAATTAATTCCTATGATTATTTTCGGCATTCTCGGGTGTGTTTCCAAAAAAGAGAGGAAGAGAAAAAAAGAAATAAGGTATTTATAATATATATAAATAATGTTGTGCCGGTACGGGGTTGGAGCAGAGTTGGGCATTTTGTAATCGATTACTGATTACACGATTACAAAATGTAATCAAGTAATGTTTAAAAATTACCGATTACAAAATGTAATCGTAATTTTTAAACATTACTTGATTACATTTTGTAATCGTGTAATCAGTAATCGATTACAAAATGCCCAACTCTGGGTTGGAGCCGGCACTGGGTTCGGGATCCGTCGCAGGATGCAGAATAACACTCACTAATGCCCTTGTTTTACTTGGCGTTTAATAAACCGACTTTGATTTACAAAATTTACTTAATTCACTACCCTGACTTGCGGGTGTTACAATGTTTAAACTAGACGTTAGTCGGTACGCGTTTCGGTTTAGGACTGCCCGCGCGATCTTCCGAATCGGCGGTATTTATATTATCGGGTCGATGTTCTGTTGCTAACTCGGGGGCTCCCGAGTTAGCGTTGTCGTCAGCGCTCTGCGCTGACCTTCGCATCAGCGTTTTCGGTCAACCTGAGTTGGACGCTCTAGGTTGCCGGTGTCGGTTTGCATCGGGTGATCGTCGTCCGATGCAAACGTCAGGTTTTTCGGCGGATTTCGTACTTGAGTTTAGTTGCTAGGGTCGGATTACGGATAAGTTATATAATTAACAATTATATCGTTGTGCGCTCACAACATCCCTTCCCCCGCGGAAAAAGAAAAACTGAGAGACACGAAGTTTTTCGTTACAATTTAAATTTTCTTCTTTCTAATTTGTATGCTATGGTCTTATCTTTTATATCCTTAATGGTTTTTCTTTTCTTTATTATGTACATAATTACAAATATCGTGCCTACTATGATTATAGTTATGGTCGCAGAACCTACGGGATATACAATTTTCTTGTTTGCAACAATGCTTGGTTGAGTTTCGGTTAATGTTATTCAAAATGTTACATTCGACAGGATGTGACGTTGTTTACGGTTTTCTATATATCTAGGCGCTTTTACAAAAAGTTGCACCTCGCTTGGTGCATTCGCTGTTATAAAATACAAAGAAAAATTTTAATCGCATATAAATTTAGTGTTTTCTTGCGTACATTTATTTAAATTGCTTTCTTTTAATATTATATAATTATATTTTTTATTGAGAGTACGCGTGTAACATGTTATGTCAAGTAGTCTGTAATACCTATCGTCAATGTCTTTCGTGAGGTCAGATAGGATGGTAGTGATCATTAGTCTATTGCAGTTTCCTTGTGACGTTCGTCAGTAAATTTTCATTATTTGAAAGTGTTTTCGTTTGCTGCAGGTGTCCTATCTTCTCGAAGTAGATGCCTGGCTCGTTGATAAACGGTGTTATTTCATACGGTGGTACGGGTAGCTCTCATGTTGCGAGGTATTGATAAAGAACGAGCATCCTGTAGCTTCTTTTTTATCTCGTCTTAGATTCTGCTGTCTCGTAATTTTATTTATATCTTTAGTCTTGGCGAGTTTTATTCGCCTCAGTCTGAGTCTGTCGGTTGTGCCGTTTAGTTCACTGTCTGACTCTATTAACAATTAAAAAAAATTATGCCTCCGACAGGATCGGACGTGCCAATGTGGTTTGAGCGTGACTTTGAAATAGAAATTGAGGTCGAGGAGCCTCAGTTGGCAGTGTTCCCTTTGGAACCTCTTCGCGCTTGGTTTATGCGGGGTCGACGTTTTCCCCTCGATGATGGTCGTGTGATGCGTCCCCCTCGCCTTAATCTTCCAGTTGGGGTAGGACATGGACGTCCCATCCTCCGGGACTGAGGTAGGACTATTTTATTATTTGTTTTTATTCTTCTATGAATGCTTTTAGACGGTTCGCGTGTACGCGTAACGTTTTACGTCCCTTTTTGATTACGTAATTTACCTCATTAATTTTTTCCATTATTATGTACGGTCCGATCCACTGCGTTTCTAACTTCTTTGATCTTCCTCGCCGAACCGTTTCATCAAATAATAATACTTGGTCTCCTACTTTAAACGTCTCTATTTTCGTCTTTTTGTCGTATTGATGCTTTGCTTTAACTTTTTCTTGTTTTGTGTGTATTCTAGCTATCTCGTTAGTTGCGCGTATCCTTTCTCGAAGTTCTTGCGCGTAATTATCGTATGTATACGTTAGTTTTGGGGGCTTTGTTAAAGCTGTCGGTAAAATAGCTTGGTGACCGTAAACCAACTCGAACGGTGTAAACCCTGTTGTGGTATGGGGGGTTGTATTGTATGTAAACATCGCGTAAGGCAGCCATTCATTCCAATCTGTTTGATCTTCATTTATATAATGTCTCAGATATTCGGCTAATGTGCGATGTGATCGCTCCAATGCTCCGTTGCTTTCTGGATGGTAGGCTGTTGTTTGAATTTTTTCAATTTTTAATAATTTACATATGTTTTTAAACATTTCACTCGTAAAGTTTGTGCCTTGATCCGTGAGTATTTTCTCCGGTATTCCGTGTTCCAACACGATTTTAATAATAAAAGCTTTTGCGACCGTGGCTGCTTCTTGATTTTCTATTGCAATTGCCTTACTGAATTTTGTTAAATTATCTTGAAATGTTAAAACGTATTTATTCCCGTTATTTGTAATAGTCAATGGTCCTACAATGTCGAGGGCGCATTTTTCGAACGGTCTTTGTGGAGTGTCCGTAATTATTAAAGGCATTCTCGTTTTTTCTGCTCAGTTTATTCTTCTGGCAGTATTCACATTTATTTATATACTCTTCGACGTCCTTAGTAATTCCATTCCAGTTGTGCCGTAATCGAATTCGGTTCAACGTTCGAGTGACTCCTTGATGCCCTCCTATGGGTGAGTCATGATACTCGAATAATATCTGCCGCTTTTCTTCCTCGGTGTATTCCCTCGGCGTGTCCTCTTCTTGTTGTGTCATATGTACGGCTGACGCCTCTGTTATCGGGTTACGGCTCAATGCGTCGGCGTTTGAGTTACTCTTCCCCGCTTTGTGTATGATTTCATAATCATACTCCTCTAATTTAAGCCTCCATCTAATTAGCCTTGAACCGGGGTCGGTAACATTGAATAGCCATATCAACGGCTTGTGATCGGTTATTATTTTAAACCTAACGCCATAAAGATACGGGCGAAAATGTTTGACTGCCCACACGATGGCTAGCAGCTCTTTCTCCGTCGTATTATAGTTCTGTTCCGCTTTACATAATACGCGGCTGGCGTACGCTATCGGTCGGTCTTGGCTGACTACTCCCTGTGAGAGGATAGCTCCTATAGCGAAATCTGACGCGTCTGTCGTCACTATAAATTCTTTATTGAAGTCGGGATAATTCAACACCGGCGCGGTTGTTAGTTTTTCCTTCAACAATTTGAACGCGTTTTGTTGCTCTACTGACCAAGTAAACTTTTCTCCTTTTCTAGTGAGCTTGGTCAATGGCTTGGCTAGTTTTGAAAAATTTTCTATGAATTTACGATAGTACCCGGCTAGGCCTATGAATGACTGAATGTCTTTCACCTTTTTAGGAGTCGGAAATTCCTTGACGGCTATTAATTTCGTCGGGTCCGGCGAGATTCCTTTTTCCGAAATCACGTGACCCAGGTATACGACTTCCTTCCGTAGGAACGCACATTTACTCGGTTTCAACTTTAGATTATATTTTCGGAGTCTAATTAACACTGCTATTATTCGTTTGATATGTTCCGTCAGAGTTGCCCCGTATATGACGATGTCGTCGATATACACGAAACATCTCATAAGGCTTTAAGGCTGAGGTACCCGTTAACTAGGCCCGGTTGGTTCCGGACGTCACTACGCGTTCGTCCGTATGTGATATCCAGCGGGCCCTGGCTGTGTACGCGGCGGTCCCGCGCGTCGGAATCGTACGTGGCGGATTCCATCCGGCTTACGCGGTTCTGTAATTCGCGAAAAGCGCGGGAGGAGTTCGGCTGGTCGGTCGAATCTCGCAGCCTCGACGCGGTCTATGCGTTTTTGCATGTCGCGCATTAGATGTAGTATGTCGGTAATTAAGGAGGCATCCGGCACTCCTGTTGGTGTTGGCTCGGCGGGTCGCGGTTGGTTCTCTTTCGGACGGTCGCGGATTTGCCGCTCGCAGCCGGTTAATTTCCTCGCCCACCTGTTCGGGGTCACGTCGACGCGTGCTTCGAGGTTCGTTGTCGCCCTTTGTTGGCTCATTTTGAGAGCTTGGGAGTATAATCCTCTTCGGTAGGATCGAACACGTCGCTGTCGTATGACGTTAGCGAGAATTCTCCTCTCCCGGAGTTATTGCCTTGTGTATCGGCTGAGGTGTCAGAACGTGCGTCTGTGACGGTTGGGTGCAGTCTAAGTACGTCGCGTTCGTTTTCGTCGCTATTCGCGGTTTCGTTTTTCGTCTGTGCCCGCTGTATCTCTCTCGTGGTTGTCTCGGGGACCGTCGAGATCGCCTAACAGACTAGTATCCGTGAAGGAAAATTCGCGTTCTAATATTACGTGCGGGTGCAATTCGAGTACCGGTGATTCTTCGGTCGAGAATCGCGATTACTAAGTTTCGTCGGACGGGGTCTAGAACGGAGCTATCCGCATGTGATATGGCGCGAGAGTGATGTCGGCTACGCTCGGTAGCTTGATGCGCTCGCTCGCTTAAGACGAACGACGCGTTTCTAACGGGGCGGTTATGTTCGCCCTCCGACATTTACAGGGTTAGCGCCTTCAATTTTGTACGTTGGTGCTGAAACATCGCTCGCGAAAACTTTCAATTCGTCGCTCGCGGACACGTTAGATCTCGTCGCTCGCAATAGTACATAACATGGAACGGACTTACAGTACGGTCGCACGCATGGTGTCCGCTTTCTGCTGTCGCCGCGTCGGAGTCCGGCAGGGCGCTTCGCTGCTCCGCGTTGTCTCTGCTTCGCGGGGTCTCGCCTGCGCTGCTCCGCTGTCCGGCTGGGTGCGTCCCTGGGGCGCTGCCTCGGCTGTTGAGTCCGTGCGGTAGGTCGGGGCCTCTCCGGTGTCACTGTCGCACTCGGGGCTGCTACCGCCGTCCTCCGTCACTCTGGCTTTATATGGCGGGGCAGTCACCGCTGTCTCTTTCTCGCTCGGGATTCTGGCGGGCTTCTCCTCTCTGGGATGCTTCTCCGCTCTTACTAAATCGAGCTCTCTGATTTGCAGACGTCTCTCAGGCAGGATGTCCTCTGGTCCTGTTGGCAGGATCCCACCGCTGCCACCAAATGTTGTGCCGGTACGGGGTTGGAGCCGGCACTGGGTTCGGGATCCGTCGCAGGATGCAGAATAACACTCACTAATGCCCTTGTTTTACTTGGCGTTTAATAAACCGACTTTGATTTACAAAATTTACTTAATTCACTACCCTGACTTGCGGGTGTTACAATGTTTAAACTAGACGTTAGTCGTACGCGTTTCGGTTTAGGACTGCCCGCGCGATCTTCCGAATCGGCGGTATTTATATTATCGGGTCGATGTTCTGTTGCTAACTCGGGGGCTCCCGAGTTAGCGTTGTCGTCAGCGCTCTGCGCTGACCTTCGCATCAGCGTTTTCGGTCAACCTGGAGTTGGACGCTCTAGGTTCCGGTGTCGGTTTGCATCGGTGATCGTCGTCCGATGCAAACGTCAGGTTTTTCGGCGGATTTCGTACTTGAGTTTAGTTGCTAGGGTCGGATTACGGATAAGTTATATAATTAACAATTATATCGTTGTGCGCTCACAACATT
>JASTWR010001532.1:0-41112 GCA_030770355.1 Harpagoxenus sublaevis | reverse complement strand
ATACATACCATACATACATACATACATACATACCATAACATACATACCATACATACATACATACCATACATGTTGTAAAAGATGGGGCCGCGAGGATGAGGACGCGGTGGGCCCGCGGGTAGGGGTCCACGGTGAGGGGGTCCGGACTACCGCTCGCGTCGACCGCGGATCAGCGTGACATCACCGCGCTTGCATATCACATTCTCTTTCTACTTACCTCTTCACGTTCTCTCTCATACTCACCTTCTTACCTATACCTCCTCGTATTCTCCATCCGCTCCCGTTTGCGTCCTCTCTCCCGCTCTCAGATGTTCATTCTTATTCGCGTATTTATTACTAAAGCAGGTGCATATTTTTAAATATTTGCTTTTAAAAATAGAAAAGTCGCAGTTTTTTATAATTAAACGACGCGGTAGCGTTCTACCGTCAGGTATTTAAATTTTAATATTTAATTAATGCAATTTAAGGAATTGGAAGGGAGAGTGGAAGGATAATAATTTAAGCTTTTTAAAATCATTATACATTTAATTTTAAAAAAAAAAAGATACAAAAATAAACGATAAACCTCCTCCTCCACCACGTCCAAGAGGGACTCGTCGCTGAGCTGTAGAAAAAGTAAATAATTAAATCTAAAAACTCAAAATTGTGCAAAAACGGATCCTCAATTTTAAAACTTTAAAATAAGGTACTTACCAATTAATTATGTCTCACGACGGGCACTATTACAACTCGCGCCCCTGTAGCTACGTCCACCGTCACATGCAGCGGGTGGAGGATGACTCGCGAGGCTCAACTCAACCTCGACACACGGCGGAGACGCGCCGAGATGGCGAAGGTGGCGAAGGTGACCGCGGAGACGGTCCAGCGGCGTTATGCGCGGCACGCGCGGCGCGTATCCAATATTCACGCATGCATGCGTCACACGTCGCCGGCGCGAACATTTTTCGACACCTAATGCACAGCTTACTGTACCGCATCTTAGTCGTTTGACTGCTTAAGACAAACTGAACGAGCGAAAGAAATTTAAGGGGAAGGTGTAACCGAGCCATGATAAAAATTCGGAGAAAAGTAGCTTGAGTCCTTATCATGCAGGACACTAGCCAACGATCAGCACTTTGCGAAATCTGACCCAGCACCTTCATATGAGATATATTATATGGGTAATGGTCCACACATACATACGTACATACATACATACATACACACGTAAAGAAAATGTAATTGCATCTTCACATAGGACACATCTAATAACTATGTGGAAAAAGGAAAAAAAATAAAACATTTTAACGTTTATATATAATTATTTCTAAAAAGATTTCAACTTCTTCTGGCGTTGCAACCACCAGTTAAATATTTTAAATACATTTTGTAATGCGCAATTCTTAACATGTTTTCCACATCGCACAGTATTAGTAACATCTAGATTATTTAAGGATTCGATATCTTCGTAATCTGCATCCAAAGTCTCCATGATTAGGTTTTCTCTCTCACATCATTCTCAAGCATATCCACCAGCCATTCTCGTTTCTGGCATCCCTTGACGTACACGAGAGTTGACGTCTCGTCATCCTTTTCTGTACCAAGCACTGCCGATGTAATTAGACGTTTCGCCATGCTGTATGGGACCATCCCGTCTTCCCATCGTAATCTGTGGTGATTAGCAATCAACCATGAAGCACATGATTTGTCGGATTTTGTAAGGAGATTCCATGGCATGGGGCATGTAAAATGTAATGCGCCAAAATGGTTCCGTTTTTCACACCGCCACCTCCTTTACGACAAATTTCATTCCGACGATAAATCCTTGCAGATCGACAAACGTTGGCATGATCATGATGCAGCGAAGTAACAATTTATACTATAGTTTATCGCGATACATCTGTCTCTCTTATATCGAAATATTTGCAAATAGTGCAATTTACATGATTTTGCGCACTACGTTAGACAGAGGGCAATATTCGATTACGCGATCATGCAAGATGAGGCAATAGGCGGTAGTATTTGCAGGTACATTCTCTTTGCAGTCAAATTCTATTCGCACATCCACGGTGGTGCTCTTGACAGATTCGTTTGTCGCGAGCAATCGATGACAACAAAAGGTCCATTTGCCAAAAATGTGGGCCACGGTGCACAACGTTTCGTAGCAGTCGTATCCGTAATAAGCTTTACAAAAACGTGCATACATATCAAAAAGAACGGCCGTATCGTTTTTTACCAAAATCTAGATTCAAGTCATCGTACGGATAAAATTCAGAGTTTATATAAAGCTTGATAATAGTCAAGTTACAGTCATCGAATATGCTAACATCTTGAGACATAATATTCTTGCGACCGGCCTGCAGCGCAAAGATAACATATCGCGGCTTCTCTAGCTGAGTCGTAGTCTTGACAGCCCACGAATGCTTGGTCGTGCTCTGCAACAGGGGGTACTCATACAGATCCCACAAGCGAAAACTGACACTAAGATATCGCCCGCTTTCCAAAGCCCGTAACAGGGACAATTTATTGACCTCGTTTAATGTAACATGAGGCATTCGCCACTGTACTTTAAACAATTCAATTTCCGGCTCAGTCGTCGGATTTCCTACAATGCAATTGTTATCGCTACGCGCTCGTATCAAAATTAATTCATGACGAGCGTTAACAACCACGCGTTTGTAATCCTCACAAAAGCTTAGCAACATCTTGAGCGGTACGCAAAAGTTGAAATATCCGTCCGGTATGCTCGATCCAACGTCCCATCCAGCATTCCGCATGATTATAGCACTGTCATACGTTAGCGATACATAATTCTTGATAGTACTGGTTATTCCAACGTTTCTATTGCGATCAATCTCCACGCCGTTAAGCTCATATCGAATTTCGTCAAACATGAACGCCACGCAATTATTTACAAGCGTTGCCACAGACTCGTCATTCCTTTTCTTTATCTTTAATATTCCTTCGACGTAGAGAAAGCTTTCACACGGCAACGTGTATAAATCTTGTTGTTGTATGGGTATTCTTATCTCATCGCTATGCCCAAACGTCGTGTTAGCGTATGGATTGTATGTATGAGACTCAATCTTGACGACGCTGTCGTCAAAGATCGGTTCACCTCCAATGTTCAAGATATTAGCCATGTCGCACGACAAAACCCAATGATTTAAAAAATTCAACGTTCGACGCGGTGAGTTTCTTCTTCGGCGATCGAATTGTCTTTCTAATTATGTTTTTCGTCTGTTGCACCTGTTCGGCTTCGTTCAGTATGAGCATCTCACGTCTTCGCACATGCAGTCTAATGGTGATCTCTTCTCCACAAAAATCGATCAACCGACCGTCCTGATCCACAACGCGAATTGTTAGGTCCGTAATGCTCCGTACGGTGATCGGAAGGTAAATGATCTGTGCCGGCGTTTCCGATATCTTATATCCTGGTGGCACACTTGGTGAAAATTCGTGTATCGTGTGCACATACTTGCCGTTACTGTACGCACCCGCGGTCACGTTACATTTTATGCGAATAATGTTTACACTAATAATATTTATCGGTACGTCCGATTCGTGCCATTGTCACGGCTCCAGTACGCGATTCGCTGAAAATCCTAGCAGCGATCCAATGTTGTTCGGTTTGGTGAAATTTACTCGATAAGTACACTTGATCTCGCTCTTCATCGTATTGTTGTTAGCTCGAATAACCAGTGGGTACTCTTCATCTTCGCCGACATGTTTCTTTCTCGCAACATCGTTGGACCGTAAAATGGCACGTTTCAGATACGTATCTATATCACGCAGTTCATATGATCTTTCGGGAATGGCAATTTCCTTGTCATCAAAGTAGAATTTATTGTTCGAAGAATTTACATTTGGTATCGTATAATAGGTTTCAAAATCTGTCAAACCGAGCTCGTAATTGCCATCGCTTAAATCCACAGCAGGAAAGTAGCTTACCGCGAGGATGCTACTCTTGCCTGTGAGCGTAAATGTCAGTGACATGTTTGAAATAATACTGAGTTCAAACACCGCAACGCCAGTCTTTAAATTGATCGTCAACCGTCTGTAGAAAGTGCAAACACAGTTGTCCGCAATTGCTCTGATCGTATCGCTGATAAGGCGTGCGATTGTACAAGATTTGCGTCACATTCTTTAGATACTGCACCAATTCCCTAGGCGGTCAAAGATTGCCAAAACTGTCGAAATATATGGCTCGATGTCCTCTCTTTGCGTATGCCACCCAGTGAGTACCCGGTCCCTTAGCATTATCCAAGTTTACGATACCACTTTCGTTTTGACCAACTCCTCCCGTTGGTAAAGTAGTACGCATGAAAATACCTCTAAAATATGGAATGCGCATACGCTTCGCTAGTTGTTGTAGTTGTACGTTTGTAGTTACACCCTTCGGAATTTTTAGCGTCTCGACGTTTTTTTTTTTCTCGAGACTCCCCGCCCACGTTTATACGGAGCGAGATAAAGTCCATGACCTTCCATGGCGCGATTATGACGTTTCAATTCTTCCAGCTGACGCCGCGCGGCTTTGTTATCGTTCACAGCCTTTGCGACTCCTGCCGCTCCGCCGACCAATGAACCGAGAACTCCCAACAACGGTAGGATCGGTAGGATACCACCGCGTTTTGCAACCGGAAGTATTCGCTTGTTCTTCTTCTTCTTTTTTGTTTTCAAACCCATTCCGAGTTTTGTCTTGGTTTTCATGGCCGCCCAGACAGTTGTGGCGGAAGCTCTCTCTCCGAGAGTTGAATCTTTCGCTGTAATGCGTTTTCGCGCTTTCGCAGCGAGTATATTGTCAGCCACGTGTCGTTTTGCGAGATCGTTGCTATGCGAATAGGCTATATCGTGCTCGCGACACGCTGCGTCCAATGGATTAATACCTTGATCACCTCTCGCCAATCGTGTTTCTAAATGAGTGCCCGGACCACAAAACTGATAGCCGGGGATATGTAATTCGATCGGAAGTGCGTTTATCGCGCGATTTAATAATCCGCGGCCTTTTACTATCGCTGACATTCGCCGCAGTTCTTTATCAACGGCGGCGGACCGTCGATATGCGTTTGATGATGCGGTAAATTATAATGTTTCAAACACCGACGATATTGCTGAATCTCCGAATCTGTCTTGATATGGTCGGGAAATTTATCCCACAAATAATCTATGTAATTGTAAAACTGCCGTAGTAGAATGACCTTTAGAATATATTTCAACTGTTCGGTCGTTAAATTGTAAATATCGCTGTTATCTGACAGTAGCAAAAACATTTTAAGTACTGAGCGTCTCAGCTCTACGCTCCTGTATAAATAGGCCGGTTTTCACGATACCGTTTTACATTTGTTGTGGAGGGGAGATAACATGCGGTTCGTGCGACAATCGCGGGGGATCAAAGTGACAAACTTTGATGATAAGGTACAGTTAATGAAAGAGGTACGCAAACATGGAGACATGCTACCAATTTCTATACGCGGTATCATCTGTGGTCCATCGAATTGTGGTAAGACAAACGTGTTGATAAGCTTGCTGGAAAGTCCGCACGGTGTACGCTTCGAGAACGTGTACGTGTACTCGAAATCGCTGCAACAACCAAAATATCGATACTTGGAGAATATATTACCGCCGATAGAAGAAATTGGCTACTTTACTTTTTCGAATAACAGTGACGTCATTCCACCGAGCGAAGCGCTTCCGAATTCTATTTTTATCTTTGATGACGTGGCGTGCGACAAGCAAGACACGATAAGAGAATACTTTTCAATGGGTCGGCACGCAGCCGTCGACTCCTTCTATCTTTGTCAGACGTATGCAAAGATACCGAAGCATCTTATACGCGACAACGCAAATTTATTGATTTTGTTTAAACAAGACGGTACCAATCTAAAACACGTATACAACGATCACGTAAACACCAACATGTCTTTCGAAAATTTTAGCAAATTGTGTCATACTTGTTGGCAGCAAAAGTATGGATTCGTGGTGATAGACAAAGACAGCGCGCTTTCAAATGGTCGATATAGAAAAGGATTTAACGACTTTGCGATACCGTAACGCGTTTAGTTATTATCAACGCGTTGGCTGGACAACGTTGTCGCAATATGGACACCAGCAGCATGGAGACTAGAGATCGCGAGAGGATAGCCAAGCAGATTGTAAAAACGAGCGATTCGATTCGCAAAAAGTATCGCGCATTAAAAACCGGTAAAATGGAGGAAGATATCGCGTTGGAGAGACACTTTAAACCCATCATCGAGCCTTTAAAGCAGATTGTCGAAAACACCGTTGGCGAAGAACCTGAAATGTTAGAGTCGTTTGACAGCTCCAAGCGAAAACGATCAAATGCCTCGTTTGATGACGTTGTAATGGCTTCAACTCCGGTTACGTCAAAGTTGAGACGATCGAAAACAGTGTTATCTACTCTGAACGAAACAGTCAAAATTTTACAACCGCGTAAATTAAAAGCTCCACAGGATGTACCGCCGATAACCTCTACACCGTCCACGACAGTGAAAACAGTACAACCTACAACGCTTGATTCACTCGTAAACGGGGATGTTTTCGAAACCACGGACGACTCGCTCGTGACATCCGTTCGAAATAAGCTGCAAACGCAGGAGGGTCGAGAAGCGTTGCTAGATCAATTGGGCCCATTAAGCCTAAAGTATCTCATGCCTGTCCTGAGTGGCAAACAGGAGGGTATGGACAACGTTTACGGTGTTAAATTCGACGATGATGGAATGAAGTTTGGTAGTAAACGTTTTGACGTGAACAGCGCTGATAACATTTTTATCGACGGCGTACGATATGTCGGCACACCCGGTCTTTACGAGTTAATCTTCAAGAAAGTCCCCGATGACGACATCTACACGGCGGACGACATGCAAACGTATAAGAGCATGCTGTTGATGACAAGCGCGCATAAACGTAATAATGATCCGAACGGTCGATTAAGTGGCAATGGGGGATACAAATACACACAAATAATCAAACCGCTGATATCAGGCCAAAAAACTGGAAGAGGTATACCGCGTGCTGTGACATTAAACGACAACAAAATCGATTATGTTCATTGGGACGACCCCAATGAGCTCGTAGACCGTCTCCGATTGCTCCAAGCTTCACGCCAAGCGGGCTACAACGGTCACAACAACGAGATTCTATCGATTATCGAGGAACTTCGCGAGGCTGGGCTTATTATAAATTAAACCACGCGTCAGTGAACCATTCAATCAACATTGAAAGGCCGATCAACAAGTTTGGCATTTCGCTCGGAAGAGGCGGAGCGGAACCGTACTATCAATGGAGCGGATTACTCAGAAATTACGTGCGCGATAACGCTCTTTGCGCGGTCGCCACTGACTTCGATGCAAAGTCGCGCAAGATTCGACGTGTAGCGCTACCTGTAGATGATGGCGATGCTGCCAACAAACAATACGTGCAACAGAGCATACAAATTTTGAAGAATCGACAGGATGAAATCGAGAGAAAGATGGTCGCGTTCCAAAATAACGTGCAGATTGCCCTAAACGAGCTCCAAAAGACGATTCAGCAAATCATTACAAATCATCGTGAATAGATAAGACAGAACGTACACTTGATTTTGGCGTCATTTACTTGTCATCATGGCTAGTAAGAAGAAGAAAACAGCTGAGAAGCGGCAGCTGGTGGAGGAACTACACGCTCCGGCGAGAAGAAATTTTCCACGAAGACGCGTCATAGTGCGCGGATACGATGACCTGTGGCAGGCGAATGTGGTCGAGATGCGTCCTTACACTAGATTCAACAGAGGCTACCACTACATACTCACCGTTATCGACGTGCTGAGCAAGCACGCATGGGCCGTACCGCTCAAGGCCAAGAGCGGAAATGAGGTTACTACGGCGATTGCAAAAATAATTCGAGACGGCGCAAGATGTCCGAAAAATCTTCACACTGACAGGGGGAAAGAATTTTACAACGCAAACGTGCAGAAACTCTTGAAGAAACACAATATCAATCACTATTCGACGTATTCCGTAATGAAGGCATCGGTTGTCGAGCGATTTAATCGCACGCTAAAGAACGACATGTGGAAAATGTTTACGCACAATGGAAATTACAGATGGATCGACTCATTGTCGCGCCTCGTGTCAGATTACAACGCGCGAAAGTATCGAACTATTGGCATGCGACCCATCGATGTTACCCCCGCGATCGCCGACAAGCTCCTAACAACGGTGTACAGCCACGTAAAGATCGCTGCTCCCGCGCGATTTAAAGTGGGTGACTCGGTACGCGTGAGTAAATTCAAGACAATCTTCGAGAAAGAGTACACCCCAAATTGGACCACAGAGGTGTTTAAAATTATCAAAGTGCAGAAAACTAATCCCGTGACGTATCTATTGGAAGATTCCTGCAAAAAACCCGTCGCCGGAGGATTCTACGAATATGAGTTGCATCGCGTCGCTAATCCCGACGTGTATCTCGTTGAAAAAGTGTTGCGTAAAAGGGGGGATGAAGTCTATGTAAAGTGGCTGGGATTCGATAATTCACACAATTCTTGGATAAGCAAAAATAATGTATTGTAAAATTGTAAATTTGTATATATTTATTACAATATGAATATTAATAAGTTATTTTATTTACAAAATATACGTGTTCTTATTTACAAAATACATATTTACAGCGGTATTTTATAATGTCCCCATGGTAGCGTAGAATAGTCGGTAGAATCAGGCACAATGTATCGCTTATCATCGTATGGACTTAGAGCGACTTTCGTTTCGGATATGGTGTACACCTTGTGCAATTTTGATCTAATGCAAGATTGTGATCGCGTCATTTCAATCTCATCATTCAAACACTGCATGTAATCGTCAAACGTTATTGTTCTCGCGACAACGTTACTCTTGACGCCTTTAACCTTTTTCGTATCTTTCTTACCGTCGACTCGCAAGGCGTACATCTTTGCTCTAAGTCCGACAAATTCAGTCATTATCGTACCATTGTTTTCATCCTTCATTAGACCCGGTACCTTTTTATTCACAAGCGGTATACCGTATGGATTGTCTGCGGCATAATTGCTTGTATCGAATTTGTGAAAGTCGCGTTTTATATTCTCATAAACATTCTCGCATTCGATGTGATATATTAAACTGTCTGTGTCGGTGTACATTACCCAACATTTATCACTATACAATGGTGACATGTATTCATGATGAAACTCATATAAACATGTCTTGGAAATGTCGAGTATGCACATTCCGACATAAATTGGCTTGTAAAATTTAACCTCTAATTTGCGCATTTCTATTGCAACCAAATTTTCCGAAAAAATACTTCTACTATGAAAATTTAGTTTTGCAATCATTGCCTCTGCGCCGTATCTTCCATCCCATTTTGTCAAGAGTTTAACATCTACGCGATTACGCACATTTTCCATCGTTTTACCAAATACAGCATTATTCATTAATTTGTATAAATTTTTCTCAAAATCGTTTTTGGCCAGTGTTCTAAATTTCGTATTGAGTTCTATATAATCGCGAAGCCATGGAGATTGCGCGAATTGTAATATGCGGTGAATCTTTGCTATATGGAGCCCGTGACGCGTACACTGTTGCAAGTTACGATAGTGTATCACGTAACGCTTCTTATCGTGCAAGGTTGCGAGGAGCTTGTCCTGCCGCTTACCGGGCGGCTTGTCACGTGTCGGGCAAAACGGTAGGTCAGTGTGCGCATCATGCAAATGTTGTGGGTACTCGAGGTCAACTTCAAGGATATAGCCTATAGGTGAATCAAGCGAGATCGATGATAGATCAAAACTAGACACGTCGTCGACCCATTGAAAATCTGCATAGGGCAAAGGTTGACACATTGCCCAGCCGTACAAGTTGTTTACATCAAAATACATCAAGTACGACGATGGTTTCGATGGATCGTACGACTGCATGTACTTGTTGTTGGCCCGCGCGTATCTTTTTGAACACTGACTCAGACCACCACGTATACCGCGTTCAATAAACATAACCATATCAATGTCTGTAAGTAATTCGAATGTAATTTTTGTATGTTTTAACATGGCGTCCCATGTATACCCGGGAAGAGTATAGTAATACGCGGGGTCGAGTCCATAACTCTCGATGCACTTATCACGGAAATTTTCAAATATATCAGCCAACAGCAAGACATCGGTTTTGAGGTAAAGATCACTATATTCACCTAGTGTTCGAATGGAGAACCGCTGCCAGACATTGACCGCGTGCGCGTATTCGCTCTCGGATACAGTGTCACCGGTCAAGGAACTGTAAAACGATTCGCGCCGTGGTAAACACGAGTCCTCTAATTTTTCGATGCGGTCAATGTATTCATATGGAAATACACCCTTTTGTGTCAATAATTCGAAATGTTCGGTGGATAAATTTTGAAATTCTGATTTTAAAATTTTGAGCTTATCTTTATTAAGAAAAGATGCCAATTTGTCGAGACTGGTCGTAAGAAATTTATATGAATCGATAAAACGTAATTTAATATGATTTCTCGATTCAGATTTGTCTTCCGCAAGTTGAACATTTTTGGTAAATAAAATATATTTTTCTTTTGTTATCGGAAGTAACTCGATTCCTCCTTTGAACGCTGTGGCAATTTCCTCGATAATGAAATGTGAGTCATAACCAGATAAATTATGAAATACAATGGGAATGCAAAAAGATTCTTTGTAATTTAGATTGCAATTTGAATGTGCTGGACCTCGATACCGCCCAGTTAAATGACAATGATCGCGTACTGGGGTGTCGTCTTGCGCGAATGGTTTCTCACATATGTGACAATGCGATGCGCTATGAAACTTTTCCCATTCTTCGCGCGTTAAATTTACCATGGGGACGTTGGTAGATAAAATGGTTTTTACACGTATTGCTAAATTTTTAAGTTGTTCTGCGAACCATGAAACACAATCTACACTACGACGAGAGTAATATGCGGATAATGAATCGTCGTACGAACAATGTACATAATACGCGATACTAAATACTTTGTGATGCTGATATAAATTTTTTTCCATTTCCTTTTTATCCGTTTTTGTCAACACACATTTTAAGTCAGCATATACGACAAAAGGAAGCCGCTCTTTCCTCTTATAATTGCCGAATGTGAGTCATTTGTCCTTATCGCTCGGTAACTTAATCGCGCAGTTGTTCATCTCCCGACAGTCAACGGTGTGGGCTTCCAATTTCTCGTTTGAGGGAAAATGAGTGGCACCCGTTTGACCACGTTGATATTGACCACGGTCCCGATTGACTACGTTGAAATTGACCACGTTGCGATTGACCACGTTACAATTGACCACGTTGTGATTGACCACGGTCCGATTGACCGCTATCCTAATTAACCACGGTCCCGATTGACCACCGTCCCGATTGACCACCGTCCCGATTGACTACGGTCCTGATCGACCACCGTCCCGATTGACCACGGTCCCGATTGACCACCGACCCGATTGACCACAGTCCCGATTGACCACAGTCCCGATTGACCACGGTCCCAATTGAGCACCGTCCCGATTGACCACCGTCCCGATTGACCACCGTCCCGATTGACCACCGTCCCGATTGACCACCGTCCCGATTGACCACCGTCCCGATTGACCCCGGTCCCGATTGACCACGGTCCCGATTGACGATTAGTGACGCGCTTTAAAAGTATTTAATTGTTTAAAGCGCGTCATTAACCTATATAGGTTAGTTTGGGACGGTGGTCAATCGGGACGGTGGTCAATCGGGACGGTGGTCAATCGGGACCGTGGTCAATCAGGACGGTGGTCAATCGGGACTGTGGTCAATCGGGACTGTGGTCAATCGGGACGGTGGTCAATCGGGACCGTGGTCAATCGGGACGGTGGTCATTTGGGACCGTGGTCAATTGGGACCGTGGTCAATCGGGACGGTGGTCACTCGGAACCGTGGTCAATCGGAACGGTGGTCAATCGAAACCGTGGTCAATCGGGACCGTGGTCAATCGCAACGTGGTCAATCGCAACGTGGTCAATTGCAACGTGGTCAATATCAACGTGGTCAATCGGGACCGTGGTCAATATTAACGCGGTCAAACGGGACGCTCCCAGTGGAAATAGTGCAAACATCTGTAAATAATGAAATTTTTAATATATATTTTTTATATAAAATTATTGCATAATTTTAATTAAAAATGGGAGGGTCCCGTTTGCCTACAATCCCGATTGCCAACAGCTTCGTTTGCCCACAACATTTTGCCTACAGCCTCGTTTGCCGACATTCCCGATTGCCGACATTCCCGATTGCCTACAAGCATTATTGCGCACATGTAATAGTTAAAAATACGAACGTACGTTTACGCACATGGCCAAACACATTGCACACATGACTTTATTGCACACAAGCAGATTGCACACATAACATTATTGCGCACATTCACGTTATATTGCACACAATGTCGCAGACTTATCGTAAAAGCAGCCTTTTTGCAAAAAGGCTAGCCTTTTTGCGAAATGCCGGCTTTTTGCAAAAGCATTTGATCGTTTCTTTAATAAGACTAACGTATTTTAGACTTTTTGCAAAGTGCCTAGCCTAACACCAGCCCATGTGTGCCAAAAAGCCTAAAGTGCGTTTAGTCTTATTGGGAAACGATCAGTGCTTCGCAAAAGGCCGGTCTTTCGCAAAGAGGCTAGTCTTTTTGCAAAAGGGCTGATTTTGCAATAAGCCTGCGACATATGTGTGCAATATAACGTGTATGTGCGCAATGAAGTCATGTGTGCAATGTGTATGTGCGCAATAATGTCATGTGTGCAATCTGCTTGTGTGCAATAAAGTCATGTGTGCAATGTGTTTAGCCATGTGCGCAAACGTACGTTCGTATTTTTAACTATTACATGTGCGCAATAATGCTTGTAGGCAATCGGGAATGTCGGCAATCGGGAATGTCGGCAAACGAAGCTGTAGGCAAAATGTTGTGGGCAAATGAAGCTGTTGGCAATCGGGATTGTAGGCAAACGGAGCCCTCCCGAGTGGAAATAGTGCAAACATCTGTAAATAATGAAATTTTTAATATATATTTTTTATATAAAATTATTGCATAATTTTAATTAAAAATGTTTACTTACCGATCGCAAAAGTATTTTTTAATTTTTGTCTTGCTCACTTGCATGCTCACAAGGCGGGATAGATTTTTTATCCACGCGAAATGTCCCACGTTGTTGTCCCGCGGATCCTGCATGTACAGCAAATTGACGTGTCTATTCTTCTTACTATCGGCAAGCCGTATCGGAAGAATTGAGTTCTCCTTCTCGATGCAGTATGCGTTGATAGAGATGTTGTTGAGATTTTCAAACTTTTTAATTTGCGTCAACGTCATTGGAAACTCAATGTCTTTAAGATTGAGCATCGACGTATAATGGGGGTATGAGGCTACCCGTTCTACATGTCTTTCAGCTGGATGCAGAGCAGCCACCACTGACCACGCGAAACATGCATTGTTCTTTGATTGCACATTGATCACCGCTTTCTTCAGCATTATCTCTCGCGGGATTTCCACTAAACACCCCGCATGCAAAAGATTGTGCTTGTTTACGTTCACCGTCAAATTGAGTATATGTGACAATGCCCACCCGCTATCACGTTCCTGGAATTCTTCCAGCGATGCTAAGGTGGGCTCGATAACGCGCCGCTCGTACCACTCATGTAGATCGGACGTGCGAAAGAGTTCATAATTTCTCGTAGCGATATTTATATTCGCGCGTTTGTCACCCGCAACAAATTCGCCATTAAACATAGTATTTATCTTTACATTGTCAAGTCGTTGCATAATGTTCCGCACACGATCGAGTACAATATCTTTAGCATCTTCAAGAAATTGACGAGTTTCGATGTGATTATAGTTTATAACCACACCAGTCAATATGCGACTTTCGAAAGCCGTATCGATCTCTCGCCATACAAGTCCATTTTCTCGCGAGCTACATCCCGCACCCGCGTGTACAAAGCGTCTGCGAAGCGAATTTTTCAAACTTTCGAGGTTTGATATTTGAAAAATCAGCGATTGTCGATTTCCAATCAATAATCCATCGATATCCGATCGTGAACGTTTAATTCGACTTTGCTCTTCCAATAACTTGATACACTCGTCGCATCGCTGCTCCCACACAATATATTCTTCCACCGAATTTACTCGTGTGGATTGTTCCCGCACATTTTTCTCCAATTGCTCCATATTGTAATGACCTTTTTTCAATAAGAAACACTTTAAAGAATATTTTTTTGTTTGTTTCTGTTATAAGCCTTTCACAACAGTTTATATCACTTTGTGCAAATAGGACACAGATTACATGGCATTATTTGATACATCGGACCTCTACATTCCGAACAGAATAAACCATCGATGAGCATATATGTACCAGTGTCATGTTTTCGAACGGCGCGAAGACGTGAAAATAGTCCACTTATTCTTACAATACACGATGAGCAAAACTTTGCATGATCGGGTGTATAATAGAAATATATGCAGCACATTTTTTTTAAATCGTCTAAGGTATTAACTTCAGCTTGGTTTAAAAATCGATGTATTACTTCTGTTACATCTTCCTCCATATCGCTTTCGAAACATGAATCATCTAAAAGAATTGCATCGTCATCATACATTTCTTCTTCTTCTTCTCCATTGACTTCAACTTCCATTTCTTCAAGAGGTGCGATATCCTTTTTTACTTTTTACATGTAATTTGGTGCACTCATGACTTCCAGTCCTCGACTACTGAGTGTATCCTCAGACTTCTTCATTTTATATCCCGCACTAATGACGCATCCTATGATCTCAGCATTCATACATTGGCGCTATTCAAAAATGCAAGATTTTGCACATATTTGATGAAGTCATCGTGAGACGCGTTGCGACATGTTCTTGAAAATTGTATCATTTTTTGTGTCATCTTGACTTATGTGAATTTAATCTGTATGATCACAGCAGCCGTACATCGGCACTGTCTGAAAAAATGTAAGATTTGCAGTTTTGCACGTGTGATGAAATTATTGCGAGACACGTCGACTGTCCTTGTAAATGATATTATACCATTGACTTATGCAAAATTGTAAAAAATTGAAATTATATCTAAAGTGGACTTAGTCACCATACATGTCCGCAGCAGCCGTACATCGGCGCTTGACTTATAAATTGCAGAATTTTGCAGTTTTAAACACGTTTAATGAAGTCATCGTGAGACGCGATGACTGCCCATGAAAACGATATCATGCCATTGACTTACGCGAAACTGCAAAAATTGAAATTGTATCTAAATTTGACTTTCGTCATCATGCATATCTGCAGCCGCACATCATCGGCGCTAATGCAATATTTGCAGTTTTTCGTGTGTATAAATTATCCCAGAGGATTCTAACGCTCAGTAAAGAGTCTAAAACGGTTCAAGCACATTGTGGTATCAAAACGCTCAGCAAACAATTTCCAGATATAATGGACACTGCCGGTGCTAAATATTACGTTCCGATTGGAGACAAGTCGCGCAAGAAAGAACATAATAAGTAAGTACCGCAAATTCTTTATATAATTGTACACATACTTTTACATATATAATTGTACACATACTTTTACACATATAATTGTATTTTTTTCAGTTTTGATAAACCTCGTAATACGCCGCGTATCATGCGAAGAATATTTCCCTTAACACCCACATCTTACAAATATTTGGAACTGGGAATCAATGTGGGACCTACATCCTGTGTGGAATTAATTCTTGGTGATAATCGAGGAAATCAAATAGTGTTACCACATGCAACATGGACAACGTTAATTGAAAAACGTGCTGATATTGAACAACTCCTGCAGTCAACTATTGGTTCATCGCTATCGATTCAAGATTTGGTTTTTCAACTCGTTAAAATGCGTGATACAATAAGTGTTGTAAAACTTACATTATACAATACTTGCTTGTACATGAAGCCGTCAACTGTACTGTTTTTATTTGAGCTCGAACGTTGTGTCGAGCATGAATATTTGAAGCTGTGTCATAGTACACATGAGGTAGATGAGAGGTTTGATCTATTTGTCTATAGTTTGCAAAGTAGTTTATTTGGTGCCGAGAGAAAAGATGCTGTCAAAATCTTGCGCGAAGTTTGTAATAAAACCTCTGTCATAGATTGCGAACTATTAGCTTATGCTGTGGATGAACTTTTGCGTGATGCCTTGAGACGGGGTGATGTACGTTAACTTTATGCAATATAAATATGCTTAAATATTCCTGAATAAATGTATATGATTAAAAAAGTTTAAATTTATTATCCATCAGCCTCTCCCTATTCCAATTCCTTACAATTGCGCTGTATCATTTTTTAGATGTGTTCTATGCAAAGATGCAACTACATTTGCTTAAACATCTTTTTCTCGCGAGGATTATTTTCACGATTTATTATTCTTCAGCCTCTCTCCCTTTCAATTCCTTAAATCGCCTTAATTAAATATTTAAAATTTAAATACCTGACGGTAGAACGCTACCGCGTCGTTTAATTATAAAAACTGCGACTTTTCTATTTTTAAAAGCAAATATTTTAAAAATATGCACCTGCTTTAGTAATAAATACGTGAATAAGGAAGAACATCTGAGAGCGGGAGAGAATACACACCTCTGAAAGCGAGAAAGAAGATTAGGTGAGTATGAGAGAACGCGAAGAGGTAAGTGGGAAGAGAGAGAACGTGATATGCAAGCGCGCGGTGATGTCACGCTGATGTGCAGCCGTCGCGAGCGGGGCGAGAGCGAGAAGACGCACGCGAGTGATAATTACGCGGACCCTCCTCACCGTGGACCCCCTTACCCGCGGGCCCACCGCGTCCTCATCCTCGCGGACCATGGCGCGGTTCCCCCTCTCCCTCGGGCCGCCGCGATACGTACGTACATACGTCCGTACATACGTACGTACATACGTACGTACATACATGCATACATACATGCATACATACGTACATACATACGTACATACATCATACGTACAGCTTGTTGTAGAGACATACAGGTCAGTATGACGGGTTGCCCATTCATGCAGGTGCGCACGCGGAAACGATATATGATGCGGGTTGCAGTCCGGACCCCCCTCACCGTGGGCCACCGCGTCCGCATCCATCGCGGCCCATAGCGCGGTTTCCCCTCTCCCGCGGGCCGCCGCGATGTCAGTAAACGCGGTTCCCCTCTCCCCGCGGACCCCTCGCCCGTCGTTTCCCCTCCCTTGCCCCGCGGACCTCCTCACCCACCGGGCATGAAGTACCCCGCGTTGCGGAACCCCCCTTCCCCTCTACCCCCCCTCGCCGGCATTTGGCCCCCTCCCTTGGCCCCGCGGACCCCTCGCCCACCAGGTATGGGGTACCCCGCGTCGCGGAACCCCCTTCCCCTCTACCCCCTCGCACTAGGTTGGGCCGGAAACCCCCCTATACCCCTACTTATTTTTTCTTATTTTGATCCGTCCGGCGCGGTAGCTATAAGGTAGATTAAGTCATGCGACAGCGGTCGCCGAGCAGCGGCTCATTTAGGCATTAGAAATTACCGTTTTCCCTTTCTTTTCGTTCTTTATTTAAGTCTATTTGGTTTTTCTTTTGTTTGGCCGATTTAGATCAATTTATGTTGTATTTTTTGGCACATTAGTGCCCGGCATGGCCGTGAGTATTGTTTATTTGTTCGCGCGTGGATCGCAATACCGCGCGTATAATATAAAGCGTCGTGCCACACACAGACTTCGGACCGGAAATGTTCGGACCCGAAATTGCGAAAAATCGCAAATCCAATCGAGCCCATTGACGACATACAAGGTCGTGGAGGCGAAGTGTCAAGCCGCGCGAGCCGCGCGACTAAATAACCACCGGTGCCGAACCACAGAATCGTGAAATGGGGGCACGCGCAGAGAGCGCCGCGATCCGAGCATTGGGTAACAAGATAGCGAACCATGCGTCATTCACGGGAAAAAACCCGCGGTGCCCTGAGAGCGAGACGTGGCACACCGCTGGAACAAGTCGCCGCCGAGATCCCACCGTCCGGGCGGAAGTTACGGGGACGGTCTGCGAAATCGATACCCGGGCATCGGATGCGAAAACCAAGTTCGGAATGTAGTCCGCAGGGTTCATAGAAGCGAGCACCGGGGGTCGCCGTCAAGATCCGACCACTCAGACGGAAGTTACGGGGACGGTCCGCGAAATCGATACCCAGACACCGGACGCGAAAACTAAGTCCGGAATGTAGTCTGTAGGGGTCGTAGAAGTGAGCACCGGGGGTCGCCGTCAACGTCGGGTAACACGAAATCGACCGGGACGTATTTTCTAGGAAGTCGGTCCGGATGCCGCTATAGGGACGCAAAAGGGGCCGGACACGCGGGTCGGTGCCGTAGAAAGTCAAAAATTCCAGGGGGTGGAAAACCACTACCCGGGCATCAAGAAAGTGCGTCGCACTTGTAGCGTAGCAAGTGGAAATTTCCGTCACGAACATCTGGCGTGACCGCTAGCGGTAAACAACCATTGTAACTGCGTAGCGTGGAAAATTACCGAAAGAGAAAGCGGCCGCGATACCATGGTAGGGGTAGAATAGCGAAAGTGGGGAGCCACAGCGCAGAGGATTACTCGAGGCAGTCTCTCGTGGGCGCTCGTAGAGGTAACACCGGTCTCGCGCGTATGTCCCGACGTGTCGCAGTAATTATCGCGATAGTGATCCGGAATACGAAGTTAGATTACCCCAGCGTCCGAAACAAACGGGAACGCCCGCATAACGCGTTAAAAGTCGCCGATACGAAAGGCGAACGGTATCATAGTACCGAAACGGAAATTACGCACTTAGCGAGACGTGCGACCGCCATCTTGCGCGGAATAAATAAATGTGAACAACCATCTGTGTAAAACGATTATTATGAATAAATGGAATAATCATTTGTGAAAATTACGACGAAGTCGCAATTACTTACCTTACACTTACCTGATTAAACAGAGGGCAGCCATCTTGGAGAAGCGGCGATCCGGGTCGAGGATTACCATCGGTGCATCAACGGTGGAACTGGCAGATGCGACATCCGTGGCGGAAACCTAAAAATAATCAGTATCAATTAAGTTGATTAACCACGTTACTCATACTTACCTGGTGAGAGCGCTGGTCGGCCATCTTGCGAACGCGACGATCCTGGGCGACGCGCAGCAGCGATTATCCATGGGACGGCGATGCAGATGAGGCACCCGCAGCGAGAACCTGAAAATAGAAAGAGTTAATTGGGTTGATTAACCATTGGTACTGTAACTTACCCGATCAAGCGGTAGTCAGCCATCTTGATCCCACGTTGACTTAGGCTGGTGATTAGTATTGGTGATCCGAGAGTAGGCGCTGGAGATGCGGCATTCGTGACGGGAATCTGAAAAGGAGATTGTTTAAACAAATTGGTGAACCATGATATCATAAATACTTACCTTCTCGGTGGAATCAGGATAAACCGAGTGGCGACCGATGACTTATAGGACAAAATAACGTGTCCCGTAGCCCGATTACGTACCGTTCGGTTACAACCTAACCTTGTTTTTACTTTCATGGCAGCCCATATGGCGGTCGCAGCTGCTTTCTCGCCGAGAGTCGAGACACTCGCTGTTACGCGCTTGCGCGCGCTCTCAGCGAGCGCTAGATCAGCAGCGTGTCGATCAACAAGATCGTTGCTTCGCGAATAAGCGATGTCGTGCTCGCGACACGCCACATCCAACGGATTTACACCTCGATCTCCGCGCGCTAGCCGCTTCACGAGACGAGTACCGGGTCCGCAGAACTGATAACCGGGTACATGTAACTCGAAAGGAAGAGCATTTATCGTCTTGTTTAACAATCCACCTCCGATACCGCTACTGTGCGTTGCGCGCAACATCCAACGCAATCCTTGATGAGTGGCGGTGAACCGTTTATGTGTGACTGATGCCACGGTCGATTGTAATGTTCCAGGCACACGCGGCAACTCTGCACCTCGGCGTCCGCTCTCAGATGATTCGGCAATTTGCTCCACAGTCGTTCAACACAATCGGGAAAGTCGCGCAGCAGAACGATCTTCGGCACGTACTGCAGCTGTTCGGCGGTCAGTTCGAAAATATCGTGCTTATCCGTCAACAGGATAAACATCGCGATTGCCGCGCGAATCGATCGACGATTCGCGATACAAATGTAAAAAAACAAGTGTGCACGCACACGCGCAATACGGACAAATGAGATTCGTGCGACAACCGCTGACAATAGGAGTGTCAAATCTCGACCGCAAAACGCGACTGACATCGAGCGGAGCGGTTCGAGAAGCGCAACGACACGGCCCGCTGTTACCAAGCGCGATACGCTGCATCATTTGTGGTCCCTCCAATTGCGGCAAGACGAACGTTCTAATGAGCTTGCTAGAGAGTCCACACGGGGTGCGTTTCGAGAACGTGTACGTGTACTCGAAATCCTTGCAGCAGCCAAAATATCGATATCTCGAAAAGCTACTCGAATCGATAGACGAGATCGGTTATCATGCGTTCACCGATAATCGTGACGTCATACCACCGAACGAGGCCCTACCCGATTCGATATTCGTGTTCGACGACGTGATCTGCGACCGACAAGACGCGATCAAAGAATACTTTGCAATGGGTCGACATTCGGATGTCGATTGTTTCTATCTCTGTCAAACGTACGCCAAGATACCGAAACATCTCTTACGCGACAACGCGAATCTGCTAATCCTATTCAGACAGGACGGTACCAATTTGAAACACGTGTACAACGATCACGTGAACACCGATATGCCGTATGAGGATTTTTACGCATTATGTCGCAAATGTTGGCAACGCAAATATGGTTTCCTGGTAATAGACAAAGATAGCGCTCTACGCAACGGCAGATATAGACGTGGCTTCAACGACTTCGCCGTGCTGTAGATCAATCAGTCGGTAACAATAAGCAGCGCAAAAATAACCTCAAAGGACACCGCTGAGCGGGAGAGAACCGCGAAAGAAATCGCCAATACGCGCGGCTCGATTCGCAGAAAATACAGAGCGTTAAAAACCGGCAAGATAGAGAGCGAGATCGCTCTCGAAAGGCAATTCAAACCGATCATCGATCCGCTGAAGCAAATCGCCGAACGGGGAGGCGAACCCGAGGCCGACGACGACTCAAAAGGTATCGTCGTTAAAAAGAAGCGCGAGGATAGCGACGACGATGGAGAAATTGCGCGGGAAACTAAGCCTAAAAAGAAACGATCGAGCACCACGTCAGACATGCTCGCGATTCGTTCCACGCCCCTAGAACCGCGGAGATTGTTAAGCGTCGCTTCGGACACGCTCGCGATTCGATCCAGCACGCCTCTGGAACCGCGAAAGTTGTCGCTGAGGGAGGAAGACGTCTTCCAGTCGCCGCAACCTTCTCTCGAAACTTCCATCAGAGAGGCTCTGCAAACGCCGGAGGGACGCGAGGATTTGCAAAAGAGTAAATTAGTACCCTTGGGAAAGAAATACGTGGACGCTCTTTTCTTCGGCGGGGACACGATCGATCACGTTTACGGCGTGTACTTCACGAACAATGGCCCGATGCTCGGCGACAAACCGTTCGAAATGCTCGCAAACGATTCCGTGATCGTGGACGGGGTGACGTACATACAAGGGCACGCCCGGCTTGTACGAATTGATCTTTAAGAGACACCCCGATGACGCAATCTACACCAAGGATGACCTACACAAATATAGAAGTCTACTGGTGGCGACAAACGCTCATAAACGCGGTCATAAAGCTGAGAATCCTATCAAGGGTAACAAGGGGCACAAGTATGTAGACATCATCGCTCCACTCGTGACCCGCGCCAGAATCGGCAGCGCTAGAAAGGGCGCCGGCGTGACCAATCTACCGTCGACCATGAGATTGAATCACAACAAGATAGATTACGTTCATTGGGACGATCCCAACGAATTAGTAAATCGTCTTCGTTTGCTTGACGCCTCGCATCGAGCTGGCAACACCGCTCACGACAATGAGATCGTATCGATAATCGAGGAGCTTCGCGAAGCGGGATTGGTTATAAATTGAAGCACCACGTCAAACGCAACGGCAGTACGATTTTCGATGTCGGCGAACAAGTTTGGAATGTCTCTGGATAGAGACGACGGAAAGTCGCGAGCATCGCCAATCGAATCTCTACGAAGCTACGTGCGCGACAACGCGCTCTGTCTGAACGACGATTCCTACGACGCGAGGGAGCGCAAGATACGACGTCTAGCCGCACCGGAGGTTGACACCGACGCGACGAACAGGAGCTACGTCGAGCTGGCGCTTCGAAATCTGCGAAACGATATCGAAAAATTTCGCGAGAACACCGCGAGCTCGCTCTCAACGGTGAAGAATGAAATGGACAAAACCGTGACCGACAAACTGAACGAATTACGAAATACATTACAAAAATTTCAAAACGACGTCAGAGAATTGAATGAAAAAACAGTGACGCAAGAATTATTCGACGAAACAGTGAAAAAAATTAAAGACGGCATTCGCAAGCAAACGGAAAACATTCGCAAGCTAACGGAGGACATTCGCAACGCCCGCGAGTTCAAAAAGGTAACGAGCGATCGCGACGTGGAACAGGCAAGACTAAACGAAATTGTCCGTCTTCTCGACTCTGGCAAGAAGAGCTTTTCCTCCTCGACATAGAGCGTGATAATGAGCGTCGAGAAACGAAGACTCGTGAAGGAACTGCACGCGCCGGCTCAAAAAAACTTTCCGCGGCGTCGCGTCGTAGTGCGCAGCTATGACGATCTGTGGCAGGCCGACGTGGTGGAGATGCGTCCCTACGCACAACAAAGGCTACAACTACATATTGACGGTCATCGACGTGCTGAGCAAATACGCATGGGCGTTACCACTCAAGAGCAAGAATGGAAAGGAGATGGCCGCGGCGCTGTCCAAGATATTTTGCGAGAGCGCGCGATTTCCGAAGAATCTGCAAACGGACGAAGGAAAGGAATTCTACAACACCGACGTACGTGAAATTCTAAAAAAACGCGACGTCAATCATTACTCAACGTACTCAGTGATGAAAGCGTCAGTAGTGGAGAGATTCAATCGCACACTCAAAGAGAACATGTGGAAACTTTTCACGCTTAACGGAACGTACGAATGGGTCAACGCATTACCGAGTCTGCTGTCGAATTACAACCACCATCGACATCGAACGATCGGAATGAGACCAGTGGACGTGACACCCGCTGTCGCCGAGAGACTTCTATCCACAGTGTACAGTCGCACGAAGATCGCCGGCCCGGCAAAATTCAAAGTAAACGATCCGGTACGCATAAGCAAATTCAAGACGATATTCGAGAAAGGCTACACTCCAAACTGGACCACCGAGATCTTTGGCGTCGCCAAGGTACAACGAACCAATCCTGTAACGTATCTGCTAAAGGATTACCGTGGGGAAACGATAGCCGGAGGATTCTACGAGTACGAGTTGCTCCGAGTGTCCAATCCCGATGTCTACCTCGTGGAAAAAGTACTGCGCAAACGGGGTAACCAAGTGTACGTGAAATGGTTGGGAATGGACAGTTTGCACAATTCCTGGATAAATAAGACAGCTGTATTATAATATATTTTTATACTGTTATATATTTTTTTTAGAAATAAAATCGTGTACATATTGCGATATACAAATATTCTTTTCTCTCTCTCACTTGCGCCGATATATTATAAATGCAGTTTTTCGAAACTAATCCTGCTTTTATGTAATAAGCGCAAAAAACAATACCGCACTCCATTTATTCTTACATTATGTTAATGTTATATAAATCGTTTTTTCGCAATAAATTCTAAAATTCTATGAAATGTCACATTTATGAAAAAAATATAATGTACATTCTGTTAATTCGACTGTTGTTACACGCAAGACAACGAGACAAAAAATAACCCCTTGAAAACATAAAACCATCTCGCTGGGGTACAAACGTCGATTGTGAAAAAAACATTTTTGTTACAAAAGACGTTTGTACCCCAGGGAGATGATTTTATTACAATTTATTGAGACAAATTAGACTCGGGGAAACATTTACCAAAGAAACAAATAAAAGAAGTTCCTAATTCGATGTAATCGCAAAGCCATGGGGATTGAGCGAATTGCAATACGCCATGTATCTTTTGTAACGCGAAGACCGTGACGCATGCAATTTTGAAGATTGCGATAGTGTATGACGTAACGCTTCTTATCGTACACAGTCGCGTGGAGCTTAACGGGAAAAAACAAACGGAAAAAAATGAAAAATTCATGATTGAAGATGAGAGCTACACCACGCTCTATCTAAAAAAAAAACCTTCTTTGGTTCTTTGTCTTCCGAGCCTATTTCAACATTTTTGTCACAATACATTTTTTCTATTTTACAACGCATTAAAAAAACAGCGTAGTTCTTTCCCATATATTTTAAATATTATTTACCGCCATTAAGGCAGCATGGTTCTTCCACCAAGGATTAATAAAAAAAATATAATGTAATAAAGAGAAAAAGCAAAAAGAAATTAATAAAAAAAAATCTAATGTGATAATAGAACAAACAATGTAAATATATATTATATGTATATAAAAAATAAGAAAAACAGCGTAGTTCTTCTTCCCCATATATTTTAAATATTATTTACCGCCATTAAGGCAAGCGTAATTCTTCCACCAAGGATTAATAAAAAAAAAATATGTGTTAAAGAGAAAAAAACAAAAAAAATTAATAAAAAATCTAATGTGATAATAAAACAAACAATGGAAATATATATTATATGTATAAAAAAAGTATCTCGCGCGTTTATTCTTTGCGCGATCCCTTTCCATTTTCCCTCGCTGATATTCCGTAATGTCCCCACGGTAGAGTGTCGGAGGAATCGGGCGCAACGCATCGTTTATCGTCGTAGGGACTAAGAGCTAGCTTCAACTCGGACACGGTGTACACCTCGTGCAGCTTCGAGCGCAAGCACGACTGACGTCGCGACTGCTCCGTCGCGTCGAGCAGACACCGCTTGTAATCGTCGAACGTTATCATTCTCGCAACCACATTCTTCTTTACACCCTTTATCCTTTTAGTGTCATCTTTACCAATCACCTTCAGAGCGTACATCTTCGCTCAGAGCCCTACGAACTCTGTCATTATCGCACCGTTGTTTTCATCTTTCATCAGACCGGGTATTTTCTTGTTCGCGCGCGGCATACCGTACGCGTTGCCCTCGGGATAGTCACTTGTATCAAATCTCGCGATATCGCGCCTGATATTCTCGTACGCGTCGTCGCATTCTAGGTGATATATCAAGCTATCGGTGTCCGTGTACATTAGTTTACACCTATCGCGATACAACGGTACCATGTAATTGTAATAAAAATCATACACGAGCATCTTAGATATCTCTAGAATGCACATGCCCACGTAGATCGGCTTGTTGCATTTCACCTCGAGCCTGCGTAGCTCGACGGCCATCAAATCCTCCGAGAAAACGCTTCTACTGTGAAAATTCGGCTTAGCGATCATTGCCTCAGCGCCGTATACCCCGTCCCAGCGCGTGACGAGACGCACATCGACATGCTTGCGCACGATCTCCATTGTTTTCCCGAATACCGCGTTGTTCATCAATTTGTACATATTTCTCTCAAACTCGTTATTCGCAAGAGTTCTAAATTTCGTGTTAAGCTCTATATAACTGCTAAGCCACCGAGATTGCGCGAATCGCAACACACGATGAATCTTCGTTACGCACAACCCGTATCGCACGCATTGCTGCAAATTTCGATAATGCACCACGTAACGCGACTTGTCATAAAGCGTAGCCAGAAGTTTATCGTACCGTTTTTCTGGAAGCTTTTCTCGCGTCGGGCAGAACGGAAGATCCGCGTGGGCGTCGTGGAGCTCCTGCGGATTCGCGAGGTCAACCTCTAGGATGTAACCGATAGACGAGTCCGAGGTCACGGACATAACGTTAAAACTCTCGGGATCGTCAAGCCATCGAAAGTCCGCGTAGGGTAAGGGCTCGCACATCACCCAGCTGTACAGATTGTTCACGTCAAAATACATAAGGTACGTCGACGGTTCTGACGAATCGTACGACGACATGTACTTGTTGTTGGCTCGCGCGTATCTGTGCGAACATTGGCTAAGACCGCCGCGGATACCGCGCTCCACGAACAGCAACATATCAATATCGGTAAGCAGTTCGAATTGAACACCCGTGTGCTTCAACATAGCGTCCCACGTGTATCCCGGTAGAGTGTAATAGTGCGCGGGATCCAATCCGTAACTGTCGACGCAGTTGTTGCGAAAATTTTCGAAAATATCCGCCAGAAGCAATACATCTGTCTTAAGATACAGATCGCTGTACTCGCCGAGATTATTTACGCGAAAACTACGCCAAACGTTCAACGCGTGCTCGTAATCACTCTCGCTCGCGACGTCGCCGGACAGCGAACTGTAGAAGGCCGCGCGCGGTGGGAGCTCAGTCTCCGACAGTTTATCCACGCTGTCGAGATACTCGTACGGAAATACGCCCTTTCGCGTGAGCAAATCGAAATCGTCCTCTCTGGTTTCCCAAAACTCAGACCGCGTAATCCTTAGCCTGGACTTGTCGAAATACAACGCTAATTTCTCAAGACTGGTACCAAGAAACCTGAACGAATCCACGAATTGTAACTTAACGCGATTTCCCCAACAATCGTGCTTCGTCTCTTTGACATTCTTCGTAAACGATATGTACGTCTCCTTGATGATCGGCAGCAAGTCGACACGACCCTCGAAACTGTTGGTTATGTCTTTGATAATAAAATGAGCATTGTAACCCGACAGATTGTGAAAAAACACGGGAATAACAAACAAATCTTTGTAATTCAAATTACAGGACAAATGTGCGGGACCTCTGTACCGACCGGTCAAATGACAATGATCGCGCACACAATAATCATCCTGTTAAAAAAATCTGCCGCATATGTGACAACGCGTCGCGCTACAAAATTTGCTTCTCTCTTCCAAAGTGAGCTCTGCCATGATCACGTTTCTAGTGAGTATCGTTCTCACACGATGCGCGATATCGTTGAGCTCATTCACGAACCACGACACGCAATCCTCGCCGCGTCGCGATCTGTACATGGATAAGCTTTGATTGTACGAGCAACACAGATAATAACCGACGCTGAACGGTCTGTGATGCTGATATATATAAGTCGCGTCAAAAGTCGCTTAAGATCCGTTTCATCCCTCTTCTCCAGCACGCATTCCAGGTCAGCGTACACCACGAAGGAGAGTCGCTCTTTCCTGATCTGATTTTGAAAAAACAGCAACTTCTCGTCGTCGCTCGGAAGAAGAATGGCGCAGTCGTTCATCTTTCCGTAGTCCACACCGTGAGCGATCAATCTCTCGCTCGTACCGAAGTAGTGCAGACAGCTGAAAGATAAAAAAAAACAGTATACTCTGGTCCGTCATATTTTTTAATATGTTTTTTTCTTATACATACCAATCACATATATGCTTCTTCGAATTATTACCGCTCAGCTGTGACGACACCAATCGAGAGAGATTCCTTATCCACGCGTAATGACCAACGTTATCGCCGCATCGCGCATCCTTCAGGTACAACAAATTGACGTGACGATCTTTCTTATCGTCGGTGAGACGCAGAGGAACAATAACTTCATTCCGCACGTTCTTCCTCTTCCTATCCGTTCTAACCTCTCCCTCGCGAACGGTAAACACGTTTACGGATATATCGTTGAGACGTTCGAATTTGGTGATCCGCCTCAGAGCCATGGGAAACTCGATTCCGTCAAAATTCAATATCGACGAATAAGGAGGATACTCGTGCCATCTTCCCGGATTTTTCGGAACGGGATACAACGCGGCGACGATCGACCGAGCGAAACACGCGTTGTCCATCCGCTGCACGTTGACCACCAATCGCGTATGTTTTATCCACGATGGAATCTCCATCCAGCATCCCGCGCACATAGGATTGCACTTGTTGACATTCACCATCAAATTCGATATACGCGACAACGACCATCCGCTGTCCCGTTCCTGAAACTCTTCGAGAGCCGTTAGAGTTACGTCTATCACGCGACTATCGTACCATTCTAGCAGATCTGACGTGGGAAGAAGCATATAGTTGCTCGTAGCGATACTCTTGACCGCGGTTTCACCACTCGTGATGACAAATTCTCCATTAAAAAGAGTGTTGACCTTGAGACAACCATGTCTCTCGAGATTGTCGCGCACATGACCGAGCACCGTGTCTCTCGCCTCCTCGAGAAACCGTCAAGGCTCGACGTAATCCTGATTTATAACCACACCGGTCAGGACGCGTCTATCGAAGGCCGTATCGATCTCCGCCCACGAAAATCCTCCCGACGCCGACGCCGACTCCGACGCCGACGCCAACGCCGACGACGACGACACCGACAAAGACGTGGATGGTTCATCGAGACCGGCACCCACGTGCGCGAAAAAACGTCGACACAGACGATTCCTGACTCCCAGTAATATCGCAATTTGACAGGATTAAGAATTGATCTCTCCAGTCAACGTCAGTCGAGATCGTCCACGACATTTCTCGCACATTATCTCTAGAAGCGCGTCACAACGTCGCGACCATGCGCGGTACGAATCTACCGAGTCAACGCTCGTCTCGCGTTCGACGAGATCGCGATACTCTTGCTTTTCAGGCTCCTCCATGTTCTCTTTATCGCAACCACACGGCGTAATCGCCTGAGGGTATTTCAAATTTTAGCCTTTCACAAATATCGCGACGATACTCGACCCGACTCTTACCGTTTACCCCCCTTTTCGTGATATGTCTCGGAATTGTACGATAGTAACGCACCGCTCTAGAACTGTACGCGATCACCGTTTGAATCCACACTTTCTCTCGCGCATCCAGAATTCCAATTTCCCTTCGCAAATGATACGTCGGCAGATTCCATCGACGTTGCTCCTTCACCACGTGACTCCCTAAATCTTCATTTACGTGATACAGATTGTAACACCGATCGGACTTCCGAGAAGCATCACTATGAGTGCTCTCTGTCGTCGACGTACCGAACTTTCCGCCAAACCGCTAAGTTCGATCAGACTAATTATAGCAAAGAAGTAACTTGCATGAAATTATATTTCTCAACATTTATAAAAAAATTATTGCTCACGCGCGTATGCGATCACGACTTATAATTAATTATAAATCTTATTCACTTAATATTTCCTTAATATTAATGTTATTGTGCTAATATGAATTGTAGTAATCCCAATGTTTCTTTGTAATCTACAATATTAGCGATAAAATTTTAATAATTTAAAGATTTCTTATTTGTAACGCTTATTTACATCATCAATTTGAAATCAATATCATGAAATCGCGCGCGGTAACATATGGAGAACACACGTACAATCTTTTGTCCACCGCGCCCGTCATGTCAGTATGGATGCTGAAGTGCGCGCTCACTAATCCTACCGCACGCGCGACTCATGGACAGGTGTCCGTCTAAACCTAGTCTGTAATTGGCTAGCTTTAATCTTAAAAACTACTGCTTGAAATAAAAATTTACAAATAACTTTTTTACTTAATTTGGTGAGAACTTTCTTGCTATAATATTTTGAGCCGCGAATTTTGGGACACCCTGTATATATAGATAAATAATAGATACTAAATATATCTCACTCTTAAAAATTAGATTTAATTCAAGTTTATATTCATTTGCATATCGCAGCCGGTACAAATTCCAAATATGTATTAAATCATTGCAAGGTAATCTTAATCTCAAAAGAAATTATTGAATATCAAATGAGAATTTACTAAGTCTTTAAAGTAATTTATTTAATTCACATTATTATTACAATGTATTTTTTAATGTCATTGTATCTTAAAAAAAAGTAATACTAAGATTATAAATAATACTAATTGTAAGATTTAAAATACTAAGATTACAATTAAATTGATTTATTTCGAACGATTTATTGAATTGATTTATTTCGAACAAAGAACAAACACTATTTGCATATATACAGGACGTTTGTTGCCATCCAAATTTGTTTTTAATCTTTATCACATAGTACATAATACATAGTACATGAATAAATTTGATTGTGTTTGCTTATCAACATAAATTACAATTTAAAAAAAAAAAGCAAAACCCGTTCGTAATTAAATAAAGACGTTTATAATTGGCAAATAATCGTGGGCTTTATTAAACTTTTCCCTTAGATGTTTGCAATTCTTCCACTCTCCTTTACGGCCCTTAAAATTATTTTTGTTAATAAATTTATTGAGGAATACGGAAGCAAATGTTATTTTTTTAAAAATAACTGTTTGGCTGAGTATAACAACCGAAGAAATACTATTAATTAATTAATTTACAGGAGATACGAAGGATTCTATAATTCACCCCTAAATCCAGATTGATCCCTTTAGAGGTTGATTAGGGCAAAATCCTGAAATATGTTTTTGAGCATTTGTATGGGTGATCTTCGTAAGCAAGAACCAAGTCGATATCTCATCGGGCCTAAGAGATATTGACAAATCCGTAAAAATACATTTTAACCCTTTTCACACCCTTAAGGGCCGAATTTTTAAAAATCCCTTCTTAGTGGGTGCTTACGTCATGAGAGGAATACACCCTCGAATTTCATGTTTCTAGGTTCAAGGGTTTGGGCTGGGCGTTGATGAGTGAGTGAGTCAGTCAGTCAGTCAGGACATTTGTCTTTATATATATAGATATATGAAAAAGTGTATAATTTTTCTTTACCTCATTCAGTAATGGACGGATTTTCTTGAAACTGGTGCCTAAATTTTTCTAATTATACGGAGTTTGCGACGAAGGGTTTAATTTTTAAGTAATGTAACGATCTACCGCTTTTGTTGAAACAGGTTCAAAAATTTTAATAATTGAATTTTTCATTAATCTATCGATTTATCGATTTAGTTGAAACCGGTTAAAAATTTTTATTAATTTTTCGAGGATGGATTTAATTGCCACGATGTGTATTATTTTTCAATAACAATTTTTTATTTTTTTATCTAGGATAAGTTGCTGGTTTCACATATTATACTAGCTGGTTACCCGGGCTTTGCCCCGGAGGACCTCTCGCCCCATTGTAGACATCAGTTAGTACATAGACAATAGAGGAAATGAACAATACGATAAAAAATCTGAAGCAATAGAATTGGAGCAAAAGTACGAACAAACACTAACATACACTGTAAAAAAAATCTGTATTAAAAATAATATAAAAATAGGAAGTTTTTATGCAGATACCGTATATGAAATTTCAAATACAAAGTTGAAAATTAAAGGAGTGGTATTTCGAAAATAAAAGTATCGAGCAGCAATATTACTATGCTCATCTGTTTTTTTATAATACAAATGTTCTTATTTTCAATCAAAAATATGTATTATTAGTAATTTATTACCTTGCGTATTCCAAAAAATCTTAAACAGGTTTTTAATATTCAATGTTGTGTGTACTAAATTTCATATCAGTGATTAAAAAATTCATGTTTGTGTATGAATTTAGCTATACAAGTGCAAGAATTTTTATTTTAGATACCCAGTTTGTAAATTTCATTTACCGTGGTATCGCAAATGTGTTGTAAACTTCATATCTTTTTTAACAGTGTAATTTTAATTCATTTTTATTATGTTATGAGATAATATTGTTCATTACAATCAAACGATAGTTTATTGGAGTCAAAATCGATTTAAAGTAATTAAATGCCGTAACGAAGCACGGGTATTAGGCTAGTAATAAATACAAAAATAAACGTTTAATGATGATTTATTCAACACTATCATTAGGAATCTGATAGATTTCAGCCATTGCATCAAAGAATGCGGTAATCCAAGTGTCAAAGTTATATTTGACGATGTATGAACGAAGAAAAGTTATTTAAAGCAGCGAATTGTTTGTACAGGGTGAGGCAATAACTATTACCACCTTAAATATCTTCGAATCTATAAGGCCCAGAGCAAAATTAGTGTAACCAAAATTGTACGGTACGAAGGGGGCTATCATATAGAGATAATAATTTTTGTCCAGGTGGAGGCGCTTCGGAAATATCAAGGTTATCTTTATTTTTTTAAATTGATTCGGTACATTTTATTTCCATAATATGATAGAGGAGCTGAAAACAAGTTCAGAACTCATGACACAAGATCATTGAACAAGATTTAAAGTGAAGAAAAAACGATTAAAAAATACATTTTTGTATTAAATGAAATTTACGTTTAAAGAAGATGTTCGAAGTGATGGCCATCATTATCGATGCAACACTGGATTCTTTCAATCACTGATTGGCTTGATTTTTTAATAACATCGGGCGTTATTGATGCACAGGCTGTAATAATCCGTTGTTGCATGTCTTGAGGTGTAGTTGGTTCTTCTTTGTAAACCATGTCCTTTAGGGTTCCCCATAAAAAGAAATCCAGTGGTGTCAAGTCTGGCGAACGAGCTGGCCACACTACACGACCTCCACGTCCAATCCAGCGATTTGTGAATTTTTCATTCAGTTTATTTCTCGCAACTAATGAAAAATGAGCTGGGCATCCATCGTGCTGGTACCACATTGTTCGTCGTATAATTAAAGGCAAATCTTCTAACAAAGGACTTAATGTATGCTCAAGAAAATTAGCGTAGCTATTGCCATTTAAATGTCCGTCAAAAAAATAAGGACCAATAATTTTGTCATTTATGATACCGCACCATACATTTAAAGACCATTGTCTCTGATGTTCGACCTGCCGCAGCCAATGAGGATTTTCCACTGCCCAGAAATGCATGTTACGCAAATTAACATTCCCGTGATTAGTAAATGTTGCCTCATCAGTGAATAACACGGTATCAAAAAATAAATCATTGTTTTGAATCTGATGTTGAGCCCATTGACAAAATCTAACACGATTCACAAAGTCCATTCCATGTAATCCTTGGTGAAGGCTAAGATGGTATGGATGGAATTTGTGACGATGCAAAATGCGGAGTACGCTCCTCTGACTAATACCAGATTCTCGTTCAATTGTTCGCGAACCAACATGAGGATTTTGAGCAACCATGGCGAGGACACCAATTTCATTTCCTTCATGGGTTACTCGTTTTTCACGTTCACTTTTACGAGTATTTAAACTACCGGTTTGTTTAAGTTTATCGCACACATTTTTAAATGTTTTACGCAAAGGCTGAATGCGATTAGGATATCGTTCAGCATATAAATTTTTCGCTCGCACTGAATTTTGTTGACATTCCCCATAAATGAGAATCATGTCAACTTGTTCTTCAAATGGATACATCTTGCACGATTGACTGATTTGCCGATACTAATCTTGTCATGTTATGTTTATTTACTACGGCATTAAGATGTCCTTCAAAGAGTATGTTTGTTTTTATTGAAGTGATAATACGTGAGTATTTATTTCCACTACTGAAAAATATCTGAGCAAGTTCCCAGGATAAACTAGACATGAAAATGGATTAAAATAAGATTAAAATAAAAAGAAAATAAAAGTCAGTCAATCATGCACGATGTATCCGTTTGAAAAACAAGTTGATAGGATCCTCATTTATAAGCAATGTCAAAAACCAAAATATACCGATAAACATACTGATAAAACGTTACTTGGAACATTTTCTTTAAACGTAAATTTTATTTAATACAAAAATGTATTTTTTAATCGTTTTTTCTTCACTTTAAATCTTGTTCAATGATCTTGTGTCATGAGTTCTGAACTTGTTTTCAGCTCCTCTATCATATTATGGAAAAAAATGTACCGAATCAATTTAAAAAAATAAAGATGACCTTGATATTTCCGAAGCGCCTCCACCTGGACAAAAATTATTATCGCTATATGATAGCCCCCTTCGTACCGTACAATTTTGGTTACACTAATTTTGCTCTGGGCCTTATAGATTCGAAGATATTTAAGGTGGTAATAGTTATTGCCTCACCCTGTATATTGAACAGTCTTTTTATTATAGCAGAGAATGTGCTGTACAGATATTAAGCGTCGAAGTTAACGAAACAGAAATAATTTGTTAAAGCAGAGAATAGTTGGTATATAAAAAGTACATTCATGAAAAGAAAGCTTTCTTAAAAAAAAATTAAACCCATCGTCGCGATCCCCAAAGAAAGTTGTCTCCGAGAAATTAGAAAAATTTTAGCACCTGATGCAAGAAAATCGGTCCATTAATAAATGAGCAGTTTGCAAACAGACAGACAGATAGACAAACATACAGACAGACAGAGATTAGGTAACGATATAGATTTATATTAAATTGTACGTTACCGTGAAAAAAATTTTTTTTTATAAAAAAAAAGCTTTCTTCAAAAAAAATTAAGCCCATTATCGCAGTCCCCAAAAATTAGAAAAATTTTTGCACCGGTTTTAAGAAAATTGGTATAAGGTAATTATATAGATAGAGAAAGCTTCCTCTTGAAAAAAATAAACCCATAGTCGCAATTCCCGTAAAATTAGCAAAATTTTGGCTCCAATTTCAAGAAAATCGGTATATCAAAAAATCAAACCCCATCGTCGCCATCCCCGAGCAATTAAAAAAATTTTGACACCTTTTACAAGAAAATCGGTCCATTAATGAATTAGTATTTCGCGGACAAACAGACAGACGGACATTTTATACACATAGAGAAAGCTTCCTCTTGAAAAAAATAAACCCATATTCGCAATTCCCGTAAAATTAGCAAAATTTTGGCTCCAATTCCAAGAAAATCGGTAAATCAAAAAATCGAACCCTATCGTCGCCATCCCCGAACAATTAGAAAAATTTTCACACCTTTTGCAAGAAAATCGGTCCATTAATGAATGAGTAGTTCGCGGACAGACAGACAGACAGACGGACAGGGTACTTACATATCGGTAACGAAAAATTATACACATCATGGCAATCCCCGGAAATTTCTACCCCCGTTTCATATACAATTATTTGAGATTCGGTCAATTATGTCCGAAAAAATTGGAAAAATATCGTAACCGCCTTCCAAAAAAATCGGTAACAAAAAACTATATACTATGGCACTCCCCTAGAAATTCTACCCCTATTTCATATTCACCACTTTAAAATTCGGTCCATTAATGAATGAGTAGTTCGCGGTCAGACAGACATACATACATACATACAGACGTCAGGTACTTATTATAGTAGATAGTAGATGTAGTAGATATAGATTATTATATATATATATATATATATATATATATGTATGTGTGTCAATTTGCATGGACAAACCGTTCAATGTAGATTGATGAGTTGTGTATACACATTTTGTTCGGGAATCGCGAAACTTCTCATCCGTTAAATTGCGGTCGTCGACCCGCATTCCTCGCCGTGTTGTCGTTTCACGTGTTTACGCGCGAGACCTTGTCAGCGCCCGGAGTTTCCCCGAATTTCCGCGAAAGCCAGCTCCGTTTCTTGAAAACGATCGCGTTATTTGTCGAACTATTTTCCCCTCCTCGCGCGCTCTATCGACCGCTCCGAAATTCAGCTTACATACCGTTCGCTCTCAGAAGCCTTTGTACCGTTGTCACGAGCAAATAAAATTGTATACCGCACATCCGAAGATACGTCGTTTCTCTATCCGACCACTCCTAAGTACCTTGATTGCCGAGTCTTCTTACAAGGCTATACCAGCCGACTGCGCTCAACGAACGATACCCGATCGCGAGTGCACATTTTGGTCCTTCGAGCCGGATTCGGAGTCAAGACGAATCGTCATCGTACCATACGACTTTCGGAGTGCTCAGTGACGATAACCGTTCACCATGGCATCTTCACAAGACGAGCTCCTGGCAAAGCAGAGCCAATTGATGGGCTCAATATCTCGCGCTCTATCCAACTTTAAAAAATTGGGTCAAGCCAAGATGACGAAGGCAGTGGTGCAGAGCCGAATTGCAGCTCTCAAGGAAAAGTTCTCGATTTCGCGGGACTTGGACGCTAAGATCCGGGCATCCCTCGACGTTAGCACCGCCGAGGAGCTGCCGTATTACTGCAATGACCAGTTCGAAGCCTGCGAGGACCAATTTGACGAGGCGCTGGACTACATGTCCGAGGTACTGGCCAAGGTTTCTGACAGCGACGTAGTCGACCTCAATGTAAGTCACGCTTCAAATTCAGTTCTCCGTCTCACGGCTCAGCTTCCGCAGATCAACCTGCCGACCTTCAACGAATCTTTCGACCGCTGGGAAAGCTTCCGCGATCGTTTTAAATCGATGATTATCGATAATAGAACTTTATCAAATGTAGATCGGATGCATTATTTATGCTCGAGTTTATCGGGAGATGCAAGTAGCGCGCTCACCCACCTCGCGATCACCGACGCAAATTTTACTGTGGCATGGAATCTCATCTCGTCGCGTTATGAAAATAAACGTTGTTTAATTAACGGTCATTTGCAAACGTTATTTTCGTTGCCACAGATCGCGGCCGAAACCTTCAAAGACCTTCAGAATTTGCGCGACAAAGCAAACACCTCGGTTCAAGCGCTCAAAAACCTCGATCGTCCCGTCGACACTTGGAGCAATATCCTCGTTTTTTTTATTTCGCAAAAACTCGATAAATCTTCCCGGAAAGCATGGGAATTACAGATGAGCGAAACGGTCGATTATCCCACGTATAACGAGTTGGATAAGTTTCTAGAATCGCGTATCTGCGCTTTCGAGGCGATCTCGCCTTCGAAATCCGAGAAAACAACCGACGGTTCGCAAAAGTCGCCGAAATCGAAATCGATCGTTTCCCATTCGACAACAGCTGCAAACCTTGCGTGCCCGATGTGCAAATCCGCGCACCTATTATATCAATGTGCGTCCTTCTTAGCATATATTCCGTCGCAGCGATACGAATATGTAAAGAAAGAAAACCGTTGTATTAACTGCTTCGGGCGTAATTATTCGCTAAAGGATTGTAAAAACGTGCGGTCCTGTAAAACTTGTCATAAACGACATCACACCCTACTACATTTCACGGACGATGCAAAATCGCCCAGCGCAGAATCCGTTCCTACCGTCGCATCAAAAGACAGCGACAACGATAACGAGATCGCGTTTCATTTAATTTCAAAGACGATAATGCCAAAGTCAACCGTACTTTTAGCAACCGTTCGAGTACGTGTTTACTCACCACAAGGTCACTTTGTTTACGCCCGTGCTATGCTGGACCAAGGTTCCGTTGCGACTTTAATCTCCGGAAATATCGTTCAACGGTTGCGTCTCGCGAAAATAAAGCAAACTACACGTATTACCGGCATTGGAGACTCGCAATCGTTGTCGCATTCCGTCGCACGTATCTGCGTAACACCATCGTTTGGCGACAAACCTGCATACTCCACTACCGCGTACGTAATCCAATCGCCTTCAAAATACGCACCGAATCGCGCTCAATCGACGCTCCGATGGGCGCACATTTGTGACTTGACGTTGGCGGATAAGAATCCCATGAGCTCTGATCCTATCGATTTAATCATCGGAGCCGATTTGTACGGCATGCTCATTTTAGAAGGCGTCCGTAAAGGAGCCGATAACGAGCCCATCGCTCAGAACACGACACTCGGGTGGATAATTTCCGGACCGATTTCTTCCGCCCGATTCCTCCACCCTGATTCCGTTCATGCTAATCACGGAACAATCCTCGAAAGCCTTGATCTCAATCTTCGCAAATTTTGGGAGATCGAAGAAGTCCCTCACGAAAATCATTTAAGTCCCGAAGAGCGACAATGCGAAGAGCATTTTGCCGCCACTCACTCCCGCACGCCGGAGGGACGATACGTCGTGCGGTTACCTTTCAAAACCGGTCCCCCGATAGACATTGGTGAATCCCGCGCTACCGCGTTGTCAAGTTTATACCGCGCGGAACGTCGACTCTTTTGAGAGCCAAATAAAGCCGCGTTATATTGCGAATTCCTCGAGGAATACGAGAAGCTCGGTCACATGACCAAGGTTAATGACACCGACGCACAATCGAGTCACTCTCAAATTTATTATATTCCGCACCACGCTGTTTTTTGCGTAAGCAGCGTTACCACGTAACTTCGGGTCGTGTTTAACGCCTCCTGCGTTACATCGAACGGCACCTCGCTGAAGCATCACTTGTTAATCGGTCGCAAACTACAAAATAACCTGGTCGTAGTTATCCTGCTCTGGCGTCAACATCCGTACGTTTGTACTGCCGATATCGCCAAAATGTATCGGCAAATTCTCATCGACACTCGCGACGTGGACTACCAACGAATTCTATGGCTCTCGTCGCCTTCCGAGCCAGTGGCGGAGTATCGGTTGCTCACCGTTACATACGGCACTGCTTCAGCCCCGTATCTCGCACTTCGCGTACTTCTACAGCTCGTCAAGGACTACGGAGCTGAATTTCCGTTGGCCGTTATAGTATTACTTCGTCAAATCTACGTCGACGATTGTACGTTCGGAGCGGACAACCGTGAACTCGCGCTTCAAATTCGCGATCAACTAATTGCACTTCTAGAAAAGGGCGGTTTCCGGCTACGCAAGTGGGCAAGCAATTGTCCCCGAGTTACTGTCCGACATTGATCCTTCCGATCATGGCCTTGCGCGTGACAAGGACCTATACGTCGACGAGCCGTTGAAGATATTAGGCGTCGCGTGGAATCTAGAAAACGATTCCTTCCATTTCCGGGTCACGACTACACCGAATGCAGGGCAAACCAAACGGGCGGTTCTCTCCACCACCGCGAAACTGTTTGACCCGTTGGAGTGGGTAACTCCCGTTATCGTGGTCGCGAAAATATTCATGCAACGCCTCTGTTCATTAAAACACGATTGGACGACGTGCTGCCGTGCAATCTTTTAGAACAATGGCGCGAATATCACAATCAATTGCCGCGTCTCAAAATTATCTCGATCCCTCGCTGGACAAATTACGGTCCCAATATAGCTCATTGTGAACTTCACGGGTTCTCGGATGCGTCAACAAAGGCTTACGCCGCGGTTGTATATCTCCGTCTCGTACCGAGAGACGGCCCCGTTACCGTGTGCATTCTCGTCGCAAAATCGAAAGTCGCTCCAATCAAAACATTAAGCGTGCCACGAATAGAGCTCTGCGGCGCGGTGCTTCTAGCACGTTTAATGTCATTTGTTCTTTCGAATCTCGACATTCAAAACCTCCAACATTACTGTTGGACCGACTCAAGGATCGTGCTAGCGTGGCTTAAACAGCCTCCATCACGATGGAAGGTTTTTGTCGCGAATCGAGTCGCCAAGACGCAAAGTCTACTACCGGCAGCAATCTGGCATCATGTTCCGACGGCGGACAACCCCGCCGACTGCGCATCTCGCGGTTTGCGCCCTGGCGAGCTTGCCGATTGCACCTTGTGGTGGTCAAGGCCGTCTTGGCTAAAACAATCCCCTGAGCATTGGCCGACCTCATGCTCGTCTCCAACCGAATCTGAAATATCGAGCGAAATCGCGTCGTCATACATGCTTGCGTCGCACGTGTTGAACCATGGGATCTCGCGACTCGCTATTCTTCATGGTCTAAGCTGCTTACCGTGACGGCCTATATTATGCGATTCACAAGAATCCTTCGCTCTCGCCTCAATTCCACATCGGTGCTGAGGTCAATCAATCGCTCGCACTAGCTCCACGCGAAATTCAAACAGCTGAGATCTTTTGGCTCAAAACCATTTAAGGTGACCTGTTTCCACAAGAGACTGCGAGTCTAAAAAAAAACGAACGCGTACCTAAATCAAGCTCACTTGTCGCGCTTAACCCTTATCTCGACACCGATGGTCTGATACGAGTTGGAGAGCGATTGCAAAAATCCGATCTTCCCGAGTCAGTCAAACATTCGATCGTCCTAGCGTCCCATCCTTTGTTATCTCGCATTATATCGCACGCTCACCATAACACCCTACACGGAGGCCCTCATATTACCCTCGCTCATCTCCGTACCAAGTTCTGGCTTTTGCGAGCAAGGGCAACCGTGTGTGTACGGGCGGTCCTATACCGATGCGTCAAATGCGCTCGCGAAAAGGCTATAGTGCCGGCGGAACTCATGGGTAACTTACCCGACGTCAGTCAATCGAGCTTCGCGCGCGTTTGAGCATACCGGAGTCGATTATGCAGGACCGATACTCGTGCGGTCTGCAAAGGGACGAAGTCATAAGGCTCACAAGGCCTACATCTCCTTATTCATCTGTATGACCACGAAAGCGATTCACTTAGAATTAGTAAGCGATTACAGCTCGGCGGCCTTCCTTGCGGCGTTTACCCGATTTGTCGCTCGGCGCGGACTTCCCCATAGCATGTACTCAGATAACGGTACGACATTTCAGGGCGCCGAACGAGAACTCGCCGCCGCTTGTAACGCCGCCGTGCGCGATCCCAATTTTCTTAATAAATAAGCAGGCGATCAAATAGCGTGGAATTTCCTCCCTCCTGCGGCTCCACATTTTGGCGGATTATGGGAGTACGTAGCGTCAAATACCACTTAAAGCGATGTATAGGATCTCACACGCTTACGTGCGAGGAGATGATTACGCTATTATGCCGAGTCGAAGCGTGCTTAAATTCGCGACCGATCACATCGATTTCCGAGAGTCTCGACGACTACCGCGCCCTTACTCCCGGTCATTTTTTGATCGGCCTCCAACCTTTTCGCAATCCCGGAGCCGAGCCTACTCGACATAACCGAGAATCGGCTCTCGCGTTGGCAACTATTGCAACAAATTTCTGAAGTGTTTTTGGAGGTCGTGGGTAGGCGATAATTTGCATACGCTCCAACAACGCCCGAAGTGGCGCGTTATCCATAATCTGGCCACCGTCGGTCGGATCGTGCTAATGCGTAATCCGCTCGCCCCCCCCCCCCCCAGTCATTGGGAACTTGGACGCATTATTGCCTGTCATCCCGGGGAGGATGGTCTGACGCGCGTCGTCACCGTCAAAAACCGCGCGCTCTGAATACAAGCGACCCGTCGTCAAGCTGTGTTTCTTGCCGATCGATATCAATACCGAAACAGAAGGAGAAGCGGTCAAGGCGGGCGGCTCGCGGCCGTAATGCGTTTCGTCTTTCGGTCACCAAACCAACGTGTAAATATGTATAAAGCGCAATTAGATTTAAGATTCCGCTGTTTCTTTT
>JASTWR010001530.1:0-41133 GCA_030770355.1 Harpagoxenus sublaevis | reverse complement strand
GAGGAAGAGGAGAAGAACGACGACGAGGAAGAGAGTTCTTCCGGCGGCGAAACGCGGGGGTTTCTTGCCCCTTCTACCGATGTTAGGGGCGCTCGGATCTTGATCGGTGGAGCGGCCGGCGTGGCCAAGGCCGTGAACGACGGCAAGGCCGCCAGACGTCAGCTCGAGGAGCTGGCGCGTCACAATCGCGCGATGGAGGGTCGCGGGTTGTATCTCGCGCCGTACAAACGCGGTAGCGGCGCGACGACCAGAAGAGCGAGAAGGAGTAAAAAAAAATCTCGCGGAAAAAGACGCCAGTGACGTCCGATCTGTCGGCGTCCGGTGCCACGACGGACGAGCAGTTGAACCGGATCGCGCGCCGCTCGCGAATACCTCATTTCAGAGGCGTGTTCATGCGCGACGCGCTACCGTCGAGAGCGCGTCGCGACGAGAGCGGAATCGTGAATCTCGACGACGCGGTTGGTCCGGGTACGCACTGGGTCGCCTACGCGAAGAAGGGAAACAGCGCGATCTACTTCGACGCTTTCGGAAATCTTCGACCCCCGGTGGAACTCGAGCGATATCTCGGACGAGACGCGAACGTCGCGTATAATCGTCGGTCGTATCAGAGGTTCGATCAGAGTATCTGCGGTCAGTTGTGTCTGCGATTTCTACGAGAGATCGATTGGAAGCGTCTTTGAGTCGCCCCGGTCATGTCGCTGACTCTCGCGTTGACCGGGAGGACCAGCGTTCTCACCTCGAGCTACTTTCCCGCCCTGGATCTGAACGACGGCGAATACGAGATAGGTCTCGCGAATTTCGAGACGTACAACACGATACCGAACATCGACTCTACCAACAATACGTTTTACTTCGACACCGAGGATCTCGCGATCGTTATTCCCGAGGGATCTTACGAATTGCGCGCTATAGAGAGATATCTGCGATCGGCTATTCTTCGCAGACGCGGCAGCTCCGAGCAAGCCGAGGACGATTACATATACGTCGACGACGATGACGACGACAAAGAGGGCGAACGCTCGATAATTCTCCGGGCTAACGAGAATATTATGAGAAGCGAGATCAGGTGCGCCTACAGAGTCAATTTCGCCAAACCGAACAACATTGGCTCTCTGCTGGGTTTCTCGACGCCTCGCGCGCTAGAACCGAAAAAATGGTACGCGTCCGACGGACCGGTGAACATCATGCGCGTGAACGTCATTCGCGTGGAGTGCAACGTTACCGCGGGAGCTTACAGCGACGGTGTACCGGTGCACACCGTGCACGAATTCGCGCCGAACGTTCCACCGGGATATAAGCTGTCGGAGACTCCGACGCAGATCATTTATCTCCCGGTCATCGCGCGGAGCATCACCGATATAACGGTGCGCGTCGTGGATCAGATCGGTCGATTGATCAATTTTCGCGGGGAGGAGATAACGGTTCGGTTGCACGTCCGGCGCAGAAGAAGACACTGAGTGACATGTGCGCGAGTGAGAAATGCTTGTTCTGAACGAGTCGTCGGTGAGAGACCGGAAGAGCGCATCCGTCGTCGCGCCCGCGAGAGGAACGCGCGGAGCGAGAGGGAGGAAGAACGGACTGAGCGCCGAGAACGTCGCTTTTCTGCGATCTCTGGGTTTCGCCGTGAGAAACGGCCATGGCCGACATTCTGAGTATCGGGGGTGAGCCGATCTTCGACGATCGCATCGTCAAGATCGAGACTCACACGTACAATCCGTACGCCAACACCTCGCTCGGGCACAGCGACGAGATACGAATACCGATACAGCAGCAAGATCTGTACACGCTACCCTGCGAGAGTTTTCTCTACGTCGAGGGAACGCTCACCGACGATCTCCCAGAAAACGACACGAGTCTGGACAACAATTGCGTGGCGTTCATGTTCGACGAGATCAGGTACGAGCTCAACGGCGTGGAGATCGACAGAAACAGAAACGTCGGAGTGACCAGCACGATCAAGAGTCTCGCGTCGCTGACCGCCGAGAGGAGCAAGAGACTGCGGAACGCGGGATGGAGCAGCGACGATCCCGAGATCAGGTTCGGCGATTTCAACTTTTGCGTTCCCCTCAACACGCTTCTGGGTTTCTGCAAGGATTACAAACGCGTGGTGATAAACGCGCGACACGAGCTCGTTCTCATACGTTCGCGAAGCGACGCTAATTCCATCGTGACGAACCGTCACAAGGATCCTAGGATCGTTCTGTCGAAGATACAGTGGCGAATGCCGCACGTGATGCTCAACGACGTGAATAAACTGTCCCTTTTGCGAACACTGGAGAGCGGGCGATATCTGAGCATGGGGTTTCGCTCGTGGGATCTGTACGAGTATCCCCTGCTGCCGAACACCAACAAACATTCGTGGGCCGTGAAAGCGGCGACGCAGCTGGAGAAACCGCGATACGTCATTTTCGCGCTGCAGACCGAGAGGCACAACAATCCGGTGAAACGCGCCTCCGAGTTCGACAGCGGTAATCTCACGGACGTAAAGTTGTATCTGAATTCGGAATTTTATCCCTACGACGATATGAACTTAGATTTCGAGAAGAAGAGAGTCGCCGTGCTGTACGAGATGTACGTGAAATTTCGAAGATCGTACTACGGATGCGAGCGCGACGGCGCGTTTCTAACGCCGCGCGACTTCGCGAGGAATCCGTTCGCGGTGATCGATTGCTCGCGTCAGAATAAATTGACGAAGAGCGGCACCGTGGACGTTCGCGTAGAGTTCAATTGCAAACGCAACGTAGCTCCCAACACGACAGCCTCATTCACGATCGCGTGGTCGAGTACAACCCGCTGACCAACATCGTTCGTAAAATCGTGTAGAACGGAAGTGGTTGAATGAGTCAATTAGATAACCACACGACCTAGACTACGGAATTATCGGTAGAAGGCACACAGGAAGAACGATAAGCGAAAATGTTCGAAAGATAAGGCGGTAAAGTCGTCGAGAGATAAAACGACAAGTTACACGACGATCGATCGGCGATAAGAGACACGCCGGAAGAGAGAGCGCGAATAAATAGTCGAGCGGAGAGCGGTCGAGCTAAGTCTCGTTTCGATCCTCTCTCCGTCGCTGACGCCCCGACGCCGAATCTCGCGAGCAAGAAATGTTTCTCCTGTTGGTCGACAGGCGCGACATTCTCGATCTGTCCGCCGAGCATCTTCAATACGTGCCGAAGATCGTTCTGCTGCGCGAATTTCCCGACTACGTCGAGCGAGTGTGGAAGAGACTGCCCGATCACCTGAGGTATGACCCCGAGGTGAGGACCTATCGTTCGTGTCTGGAGCATCACAACCCTCCGTGGGCGCAATCGCACGTGGACGGACCACCGCCGCTCATCAAGGATTGCGGCGCGTGCCGCGCGCGAGTGCCGCCCGGGGAGAACGTCTGTGGAGCGGTATTGGATTGTTAACGAGAAGACGCGCGTTTCCCCATTCATGGCCGGCGTGCCGATCTTCGTGGATCTGCAGGGGTTCGTCGTCCGCGACAGATTCACGGTCAAAGAGGTGGCCGTGCTTAGAAATGGAAAAGAGCTGAGTCATCACGTGCTTTGCGCCCCTCTGGAATGGGATCTGTTGACGAGGGCTGAAAAGTCGCGAGCGTGCTGGCTGACGACGAATCACCACGGCTTGAGATGGGAGGACGGGGACGTGGAGTACAAACGCGGAAAGGCGATCGTCCGACGCGTCGTGGACGACGGGGTGAAGCGAGACGATTCGACGATCGTGTACGTGAAAGGCTCGGAGAAGAAGAGATGGCTGAGGGAGATTCTCGGGGACGTCGAGGCGACGATCGAGTCGATGGACACCGATTTCGACAACATCGGTCGTCTGGAGACTCTCGACGCGACTCGAGCCTTCCGCTGCGGACGACACGAGAGGAGCTGCGCCATGGAGAACGTCTGCAAGATGCACGACTGGTGGAGGGAACGACAAGCGCGTCTCGACGACGTGTAACATCCCATATTTTCTACTCATAATATGAATTATGTACGAATAGAATATATTATTTTGTACTCAAATATGAATTATATACGAATAAAATATATTATTTTGTGCTCTATGAATTATATACGAATAGAATATATTATTTTGTACTCAAATGTGAATTATATACGAATAAAAAATATATTTCGCGACACGCCCGTTCGCTCATTTGTCCACCGGCCATTTTTACGGCGAGAGCGATACGATAAGACGCGAAAGAGAGAGGTTCGCGGTGCGACGAGGAAAGCGCGATGCGACGCGCGTTTTTCTATACTCGCGCTACGCTCATTCATTCCTTCGCGTCGCGAGAATATTTGTATGCTTGTGTTTTACGCTATGCGATACGCGCAATGCCGCGAGAGGAAACGATGAGACGAGTGCGACGTACGCGAGAGAGAGGGTACGTGGTGCGACGAAGAGAGCGATAACGGCGATAAGGCGCGCGCGACGTACGCGAGAGGAAAGAGAGGGTACGCGGTGCGACGAGAAGCGAGATTACTCATATTGTACGCTTGTTGTTTATTATTTGTTATTTATTATTTGTTATTTATTATTTATTATTTATTATTTATTATTTATTATTTATTATTTATTATTTATTATTTATTATTTATTATTTATTATTTATTATTTATTATTTATTATTTATTATTTATTATTTATTATTTATTATTTATTATTTATTATTTATTATTTATTATTTATTATTTATTATTTATTATTTATTATTTATTATTTATTATTTATTATTTCATTATTATTTGTTATTTATTATTTATTATTTATTATTTATTATTTATTATTTATTATTTATTATTTATTATTTATTATTTATTATTTATTATTTATTATTTATTATTATTATTATTATTTATTATTTATTATTATTATTTATTATTATTATTTATTATTTATTATTTTTATACTTCTTATTTGTTCTATCTCGGAGAGACGACGCCGCGCGATATCGCGAGCGTGACTGATACACGGAGAGGGAAGAGAGGAGTCGAGAGATAAATAGACGATTGTAATATCATTTTTTAATACGTAAACATCAATACAAATAACGCTGAATTATTACTCATTACTTATTACTCATTACTTATTATTTTTATGCTTGTTATTTTTCAATCCAGCGTCACGATCGATGGCTCCACAGCGACAGCGGTGTCGTCGCGTCTGACGCGCTTATTGGCACCATCGTGGTCGTCGCTGACTCTCCTCTCGGTACTGGCTCGCCTCTCTGTACTAACACTAGCGGTGTCGTCGTCGTCGCTTCGCGACGGTCCCGCGTCGTCGTCCCTAGCCCCAGAGGATCGCGAGGATTCAGTGTCTCCGAACAGAGCGCTGACCTTGCGCGACTCGCGTTCGAGAGTCTGCAGCTCGGTCAGCGCCCCTTCGAGCAGTTCCTTCCTCAGATCTTTCACCAACTTTATGGCACTGTATCTGGAAAAGAAAAAAAAAACATGAGATCATTATCGCTCGTTTCGCGAGATCGAGAAAGAGAACGCGAACACGAGTACTCACATTCTCTGAAATATTTTTTTCCTCTCGTCGAGGAAAAACTTCACTCTTAGAGACGTCGGCGTGTTGTTGGTGATATTTTCAACTGCATGGTACAGGCCGTCAGCGCTCCTGGCTATGGCCCTCGCCTGGCTAGACGCGCCCTCCGCGTTGACTCTCAACGCGTGGCACGCCATTACAAGATCTCTGAGCTGCTCCATTAAAAAACACTACGATCACTGGAAACTTTGACGAGGACTCGCGAACGCGTAGCTCTTATATACCGCGCGAATGACGATATCTGCGGTAAAAGCGCGAAAATAGATCTCGTCTCCGGATGTTTCTTTCCTTCGAAACGGGAAAAACGCAATACCCCTACTCCCTTTTTTTTTTGTTGGAAGAATCGCTTATCTCGAGCGGAAAAACGCGAGTCGCGGACAGAGTCATCCCCCGGACGTCGATTTCCTGACCGCGAAAAACGGAGTCGTCCCCTGACGTCAATCGCGAAAAAAATACGCTCATTCCCCGGACGCCGATTTCCTGACCGCGAGATAGACTCATCTCCCGGATGTCGATCTTCCTGAAACGCGAAAAAACGACTTTCCTCGTCCGACGCGACAACGCCCTGTCTCGCGCGTCCAGCAATTCTCGACCTAAAAATATTGCCCTACCCCGCGTCACGACGCTCCTCGACACCTGTTGACCCGTACCTCCGTCAATCGCGCTCCGGCCGTGACGCGCGTCGCTTCTCGTTTCCACCCCTCTTCTCGGCGATGTCGCTCGCGCGCGTCGCTCTGTGCGCGATCGCCGTCGTCGTCGCGGCGAACCGCGGGTCCAACGAGAGCGAGACGGCGACCCGATATCTGCGAAAATACGGATATCTGGACAACGATCTACAGAGGTCTTCGTCCGGGAACACCGACCGAGATCTCCGTCAGGCTGTCGAGCTGTTCCAGGAATACTACCGACTACCCGGCAACGGCGAATTGAACGAGGAGACGCTGAATCTGATGCGCAAACCGCGATGCGGCGTCGAGGACGTGTCGGAGCGCACGTACGCCCCGCTCACGCGCAAATGGTCGAAGACGCATCTCAGGTGGAACTTCCACCTGGCCACTGCGCAGATACTGAAAACGGCTCAAGCCGCGTTCGATCTGTGGACGGCGAATTCGTCGCTGACCTTCGAGCGCGATTCGCAGAACCCCGACATTCTTATATCGTTTCGCGAGGGTCTTCACACGTACGCGGGCTCTCGATCGGACGGAATGTGCTCGGCGGAACTGGACGGTCGCGGCGGGGTACTGGCTCACGCGTTCTACCCGACCGGAGATGTCGACTTTGTCTCGGAGGTGCACGTCGACAGAGCGGAACCGTGGCACATATACCTGACCGACAATCCCGCGGGAACGCAGCATCTGCTTCAAACCCTGACGCACGAGATCGGTCACGCTCTAGGTCTAATGCACACGACCAACTCGGACGCGGTGATGCACGCGTTCGCGCCCGATAAATCGTTCCCCGTTAAACTTGGTCTAGAGGACGTTCTTTCTATTCAGCATCTATACGGCGCTAAGAAAAGCGCCAAATTTCCGAGAACGACTACGACCGCGCCGACGACGACCGCGCCACCACCGACGACGACGACGACGACGACGACGAAGACCACGACGGTGGACGTCGAGACGGATCTGTGCGCCCTGCGGCGCCCGGACGTCGTGCTGGTGTCGAACGGTCGATTGTACGTCGCGCACGAACGACGCCTGTGGTCGGTCGATCTCGACGGAAAAACCTACAAGAGGCCGATGCTGATGACGGACTACGTGAATTTTCTCCCCGAGAACTTCACGCGTCTGACGGCCGCTTACGAGACGCCCTCGGGCGATCTCGTGCTGTTCGCGGACAGGAAAGTCTACATGGTCACCTATAATCCGCGTCTGGCGCTGGCGCCGACCTGGCCGAGATCCTACGCCGAGCTCGGAATTCCCGCGGACGCGAGGATCAACGCCGTGGTGAGCACGAACAAAGGGCGGACCTTCGTGATATACAACGATCAGATCGTGGGCGAGATGGACGATTGCTCGATGAGAATCGGAAAATTTTACGCGATCGAGAAGATATTTCCGGGGATACCCTCCGGCGTAACGTTGGCGTTTCGGTACACGGACGGTAATCTGTATTTCGTCGGCAGAAAACAGTTCTACAGATTCAACGACTTCGCGAGGACCGTGACGGCGGCCGGTAGATTCGACCTGGGGATCCTCGGCGTCGCTTGCCCGAGAGACGGACTGCTGCAGCAGTTGCGGGATCTCTTGAATCGATTCGTCAGAATCGACGCGCTCGCGAGCGGCGACGATCCGTCGGAGGAAGAGGAGGAACGGGAAACGGAGCGATAAATCGCGGTTTCGCGCGTCGCCCTTGAATCGTCGAGGAGGGTATATATACCATCATCCCCTGAGACTGTCATTATTGCGCGATCAGTCTCGCGACGATATGTATTCGCCGCCGCAGCCCACGCACTTCGAGGCGCGCTACTCGGACGGAGACCGCGATAACGTCGCCGGTGGAGCGAGAAAGAGAGGACTCGACGAGCGATCGGCGGAACCGAGCCAGAGCAACGGCGACGAGCGGAAAAAGACGTGAGTCGACGCGCGATCTCATCGTCGCGATTATTTCGTCGTTGTCACGATTCTCGTCGTTTCACAGACGCAAAGTCTCGAGGCGCGACGCGGAGCGTCCGCAGCGGATTCTGGGAAGGAGGTACGAGTTCACGAGAACGGGGTACAAGTTCGTCGAGGTCGGTGTCGCCGTCGTGCTCCCCTGCTACGTGACCATCGTCATAGGGGATTGCCACGGCAAGGAGATATCGCTCTCGCCCGAGACGTGGAGAGAGTTTCTCGATCAGAGGCACGTCGTGCTGTCCCACCTGTACAGCGGCGAGAACCACGCTCCGCCGCCCCCGATGTGTCTAGCTGACGGAAACCTGACGCTGAGATTCGGGAGGATACACAACCAACCTATCCTGCGCATAGACACGTCGACGACGCGTCTCGTCGCGTCGATGAGCACGGTGCTCTTCCTGTTCGATCTGGAGCTGTGCGTCAACCGCGTCATCGTCACTCTGTCCTCGATGACCGGCAGGATCGACTCGAGGCTGTCGCGCTTCCTCGCCATCGCGGCCACCGTGGCGGATCCCGCGAACGTCTCGAGAGCGATACGCGAGAGCGAGACCTTCGACCGCGGCGATATTGTCGACTGCGAGTTGGCCGCTCTGTGCTTCGGTAGAGAGAAATCGTAACGATGTAGCGGTAGTGAGAAACAATAAAGAAAAAAAACGAACCTTATTGTCTAGCTTTCATTTTTCCCTATATCTAAAACAAGGTGGGAAGGAGGCGGGAAAATGAGAAAACAAAAATTACTCGAACAGGCGTATATTTCTCCCGCGAGATACATCTCAAAAGTTGCCTCGCCCGCTCTCGTAGGTGAGATTCTTCGTTTCCCTCTGGACCCCCGGAACCTTCTTCAGATCGTCCGCCACGAGATCCATCATCTGCAGCATCAACTGCCGCTTGCGATCCGCGCGCGAGAGAGAGGTGAGAAACTGAGCTCTCACCTTCGCGTATCTCCACCATTCGCGCTTGTCCCTGCTGACGATGTCCTTGACGTCGAAGACGTCCATGCGAATCAGCTGAGACCCGACCTCCCCCGGCGACCTGATGGTGAAGAGTCTTCGGTCCTTCATGCTCGAGACGTACTGCGGTACGCGATCCAGATCGCGATCCGACAGATCGAACAGCGCGTCGAACCCGCCGCCGCCGTTTTGCTCGTCCTCGCGCGACTCGTTCGCGCCGTACGCGTGATCCGTCGAGACCGCGCGCGACGCAAGAGCGTTCACGGGCGGATCCGTGGAGACCGCGCGCGACGCGGAAGCGTCCGCCGCCATGACGGTCGACGCACCGTTGACGTGACTCTCGTGTTCGCTGATCCACTCGTAGAACGTATCGTGCGTCATCAGACCCTTCACCAGCGACGAGTACACCTTAGACGGAAATTGGGCGCGAACGAAACGATACATATCGTCCACGGAACAGGTCGGACTCACCGGACCTTCCTTCAGCCACAATCCGTAGAGCTCCGTGATCGCGCTTCTTATCTCCTCGCCCTCGCGCGCGCGACGCGCACCGGTGTCCCTCTGATTCGCCAGGTATCTCGACACGCTCGCGAGAAAATCTCTCAGGTTTTGCGTCGCCGAGCGCTCGGGTCTCCATATCTCGTTCAGCAGGTCGACCAGGGCGAAGGTCGGCGATTTGACCTCCGTCCGCGCGCCCAAGAGCGAATCGTCCAGGATCGCCATTATCTCCGCGTCCTTCTGCTGACTCTCCGCGACGTTCATGTCGACGTTCCTCGCGCTCTCGACCGAGTCTCGATAGACGTCTCTCGCGCTACCCCGCGTTTTATATAGGATCGAACGATCCGATGGAACGAGAAGTCCTCTCCGCCGACAATCGCCCGATAAAACGAAGAGTCCTCTCCGCCGATTATCGCCCGATAAAACGAAGAGTCCTCTCCGCCGATTATCGCGGAGGGCACCTTCGGACTTCAGGGCTGCGCCGTTATCGCCCCGATAAAACCCGACTCTAGAACGCCCCGCTATCGCCCCGACCGCATCCGTCGTCCTCGCGCACCCCCCGGCGCCCCCGTCCCCGAGAGTCGCGCGTGGCGACCTCTCAAAAAAAAAATTTTACCGCGCCGCCCCTGACCGAGCCCCGGGGGAACGATCTCGACGATCCGCCCCTGGGCGCGGGGAGGTCCGCTGCGGTAAGGGGAAAGAAATTTTCCTCTCGCACCCCACCTACCGCTCGCCCACCGCTTACGGCTTCCCCCACAACCCGACGCAGCCCGTCCCGACCCCCCGGACGGAGCTTCCATCAATTTAAACTGTCGGCTGTATCCCTACTCCCAAGCCCGGCCTGAGAAAGGAGGAGGGTTGGAATGGGCAATCTTAACACCCATTCTGTAAAATTAAGCTAAAAATCTGGTCTCTCTGCCAACATGAGAACAGAGAGAAGCAAAATAATCAAAATCAATCTCAATATAACCTGTCATTTGTGGATTATCAAAATATGATTCTTGCGACAGTTACTTTTACAATAAAAGTGAACCAAACAAGAATACCAATCAATATTATTGTAGAAAAGTGGCATGCAACAATTAAATCTCTTAGAACATATCCAGACAAACTTGCATAGGTGCATAAGGAAATAGATTAGTCTCATTTCCTTATACACATGTGACATATGGACTAATCAATTTCTTTATGTTTATGCGATATACAAATTTGTCTAGATATACCCTTACATGCTCTTTTTAAGAACGGAGAATTGCACCAGAAATATACTTGTATTATACAGGGTGGTCCTGAAATAGTTGAGCAAAATCAGGGATTGGATTGAGCTCGTCAAAAGGATAAAAAAAGTTTCCATAAACGTTAATCCAAAAACGCATCCCGTAGGAGTTACGACTTATTTAATTATTGATACATTTATGATTGTAATTTCTCTCATGATAAATTCAATGACATTTAAAATTATTTCCTTATTTTGCTTCATTTTTTTATACATTATGGCATTTTAATTTAACCTTGATACACACAATTGTCAAAATATACAATGACAGTTACTCACAAAGTAAGTACAATGAAAGAACCAATCGACATTGCGGAAAAAAGGTAACAATAAATTGATTTAACACGGCAATTTTAAGAGAGAAAAAATGCCGTACCTTGTATATGCGTAAAACTTCAAATATATTATACCTTGTATATATGTGTATGAAAAATTGAAGAAATGGCGCACGCGTAGCGCGCGCTTGTAGTGTTCTAGTATATGTATACATATTTTGGATGTATATAATATATACATATAACCACAACGTGAGCATTTACGAAATAGTACATTCAGGGAACATTATTACAATTCCTATTATCGAATTTCATGTGTATGTATAATTGTTACAGGTTTTAAATATAACGTAAAATATCGTGTGTATATGTGCAGGTATGTATCAAGTGTACATGTGTGTAAGAAAAGTCTGTCACTAGCAGTCATGAGAAAGGTTTATCACTGCTCATTCATGCTCAAATCGATTTTTGTCCTAAAAAAACTCAATAATTATTGTTTAAATTTAACTGTCCTTAATTGTGGGTGTGTTAAAATCTTTACTAATTTCTATTCACAATCTACAGAATGTTTATCTCGTAATTGAGACACGGAAAGCATTATATGTATAAATGTAGTATATTATCTTAATTCTTTCCTATATTTGTGCGTAATATATTACAAAATATGCTGCACACAACACACAGGTGCGTCTATACATATAATACCTGCATAACGCAGTAAATCATAAAAAATATACTCATATATTATACTACACAATCAGTATATTATATACTCGTTTGTGTGCGTGCGTGCAAATTCGAAGTAGTATTAGTAAATATATGCATAAAATACTGTACTATATTTATACATATAGGGGAGACCGGGGCTAACTCGACACGATTTTTTCAAAGGCAATTTTCAACAACTAGTTAAAATTTTCAAGCGAATTCAATGGTACACATTTAAAGAGTGTTCCTTTAGGTACAAAATTGTTTAAGGAAGTTTTTCTGTACGTCGCTTTGTTTTGCCCCCAGGAGAGAAAAAGTGACGCAAAGACAAATTTTCAAATTGAAAAATGCCAGGGCAAACTCGACACTTTGTCTAATCGATACAATTTGATCTAAAACTTAATTTTTTAATTGTCTGAAAATAAAATACGTTGTTCATTGTGTATTTAGAAAGTACAAAAATTTGGAATAAAGCAAAACAAACATTGGAAATAATGAGAAAAAAATTGTTAAACTTTTAATTATCTTCTTCTAATCTCATGTCTGAAAAACAATTACAGCGGAGTCTACAATGAGAATTTAAGGCGCAAAATTTAAGTTTTAAGCCTTAAACCGTAAGAAATTGACAAATCACAGTCGAATATGAGAATACTCGACTGTGATTTGTCAATTTCTTACTGTTTAAGGCTTAAAGCTTAAATTTTATGCCTTAAATTCTCATTGTAGACTCCGCTTAATGCAGGTAAACTCGCGATCGGCCATGCGTGCAAATTTGTCATGAGCCATAATAAACGACAATTTGTCTTGACACCCCGAATATTTCTGCAGCATATATGATCTTCATTTTTTTCCTTTTTACGGCAAGTACAGCTTCTTTCATTATTTCTTTATCTATCACTGGTCTTTTTTTATTGTATGTACAAACTATTTTGCTGCAAGCCAAAAGCAAATGACTTATTTACAACGCTTTATCGAAATAGATTAGTGTCGACTTTGCCCCGGTGGCGTGGTGTCGACTTTGCCCCAAACGTCGTTTTTCACTTTTGTCACTCCAAAAACAAAAAAATTTTGAAAAGATGCAAAAACGATTATCGGATTCGTATAGAGCATCGAATTTCCCATCAAAATCACTTAATGGTAGATTCGTAAGAGTAAAACTCAATGAAAGAGTAGAAATTTTCGAGAGATCAGAAAAATAACTTTTTACCATCGAAAACGCTTATGCCGCACCAGAAGTTACACCATAACTCAGAATGTCACCAAATTCCGTTGACAACACTGGCACATAAAGACACATTTACCATGGGAAAGGCAAGTTTCTACAATAGATTTAAATAGGCAAAAAGCCTAGTGTCAAGTTTACCCCGGTGTCGAGTTAGCCCCGGTCTCCCCTACGTTAATTGTTGATTAATGCTTGGACACGAGCTTCGAATATATCCGAAAAAATCGACTTTTAATAAAGTTGACGTGATATTGCGGAGAAATCTCATGATTCATAATTCAGTAACGTTATTCATAAATCATGTGACGACGATCGGAGAGACGGGCGAAAAAGAAGCTTTAAACTAGTTAAGTGCATCGGTCTTGGTCACGTAGTGGTTTCCGATATTTTTCTGGAACAACTCTTTTTGTTCTTAGCCGGCTCAGTTATTGTACCGTCGTTATCCGACAGAGATGATTCCTTAACTGATTTTCGACCACAACCAGATGATTCTCTCCTCGTTTTCCGAGCCTAACGATTCCCGGTTCGACTTCCGGCGCTGATGTTGCAGTGGCTGATTCTATGCTTCCATCGTTTCGCGCAAATGTTTCCTCTTCGCATCCCACAATATTTTTTGCCGCTGGTCAATCTCAGAATATCTATGAATAAGAATAAGGACGATTAACGCTAAAATTTCTAAATTTAATAATAGCGGGTTCAAGAAGATCATGAAATTGCCTATGAAATCACATAGAATTACTTGAAATCACTTTAAGCGAATAGAATTGCAAGATACTTGTAAGATTTTTAGAATCAACGAAACTTAGTGATTATTTGTTACGGAAGTCCAAGTTGGATGGTCCTTTCAGCCGCCAACCCTTCTTTGATTCGTATATACTCCAAGTTCCGTGAAAATTTGATTAACCTCTTCCGGCGTCAATTTGATGACGGACGAGATCGTATTGCAAGCAAGAAATTGTTGCTCAACAAACGATAATAACTGAAAAAAAAATTTATATACATACTTATATATAATTAACTCTTCCTTCGTACATTTGGGTAATTATGCAGTAATACGGACCACCCTCCGATGACTTTGACTTTGACATATGTTGTCAAGGTCACCCTCCTGAGTGACCTTCAGAAGTTTTTAGCCGGCGGTCGTTATTCGTTAAAAAGTTATTAACAAAAAAAATTTGACAAATATAGCAGTTATTTTAAGTACTACAAGACATGAACAACTAATATGTATGTGGAAATAATACATGTATGAACGAAAGAATTTCATTTAAAGCAGCGAATCGTTGATATATTGAACAGTCTTTTCGCTAAAGCAGAGAATAGAGAGTATGTTCTTCAACTTACAAAGCACATATTTGTAAAACGCGTCACTAACCTATAGGTTAGTGGCGTGCTTTACAAGTGTGTGCTTTGTATGTGCTTTAACTTACAAAGCACATACGTGTGAAGCGCGCCACTAACCTATAGGTTAGTGACGCGCTTTACAAGTGTGTGTGCTTTGTATGTGCTTTAACTTAGAAAGCACATACTTGTATGTGCTTCAACTTAGAAAGCACATACTTGTAAAGCGCGCCACTAACCAGGTTAGTGACGCGCTTTACAAGTATGTGCTTTGTATGTGCTTCAACTTAGAAAGCACATACTTGTAAAGCGCGTCACTAACCTATAGGTTTTGTCAATAACCAACTATTATTTTTTTTAACAAAGCTTTAACATGCTTTTGCCATGATTAAAGTAGAGAATATTTGTATTTACGTTTTTTAATACATAAAATTGTGCATACACTTTTCAATATACCAACTATTCTCTGCTTTAAATAACTTTCCTTTCAATATACCAACAATTCACTGCTTTAAATAATTTTCCCCACTAAACTTTTTTTGTTTATAACTTTTTAATAAACAATGACCGCCGGCTAAAACGTTCTGAAGGTTACTCAAGAGGGTGATCTTGACAACATATGTCAAGGTCAAGGTCGTTTATGCTTTTCAATACTCAAAATAACTGCTATATTTGTCAAACTTTTTTTGTTAATAACTTTTTAACGAATAACGACCGCCGGCTAAAAACTTCTGAAGGTCACTCAGGAGGGTGATCTTGACAAAATATGTCAAGGTCAAGGTCATCGGAGGGTGGTCCGTATTACTACTTAATTACCTACATTTGGTTACAAGCTTCTTTCGTTCATTTTCGTAGCAACATTAACAAGTAATCAAATTTGACAACATGGATAATGATGTCTTAATAAAAATATAAACTAACGGTTTCACGAAGTTGAATATAGCAATAATTAAAATATAGATATGAAAAAGTAGTTGGAATCTACTAGACTGTCGTGGAGATCCGAGAGTCAAAAAGCTAAAAAGTAAAATTTTTCGGAACAACGTTTTACTATTAAATTTTAAGGCTCTTTAATGGTCACCGCAGCCATATTAAATTCTTACTATCGAGGCGAGGAAAACACCCAATTTTGTCATGCATGCCATTTTCAAATAAAAGACATTTCAATAAAACATCACTATAGATCGTTTCAGAACACTTCCGAAATTGACCGAAAACTATCCTTTTCCCTCGAAAATAAACAAGCAGCCATAAAACGAAGCCTAAATGTACGGGAAAACAGCCGTTTAACGACTATCGAAAGGAGGTGAAAACGTTCCTTCCGCATGCAAATCTTACTTTTCGGTCAATTTTACGAGTTTTGCGAATACGTTAAACGTTAGAGCATAAGTACAGAGCGAATAATAAGGAAATAGCATACACGACAAAATAGGCTTGTCAACATGTCACTTTCCACGCTTTATGGCTATTTTCTCGCCTTATAGTTCTTATTTCTACCGATTCTACCGATGTCGCCACCGTCAACGCGGAGTTCTCGGCTCCTGATCCAGGAGCCTTAAACACTCACAATATAATCACGAGTTTTACACATAAAAAACTCAGCAATGCTGTTGTTCTGAGGAGGGCTATCCTTGGGATATATCAGTTCGCTGTTCACAACCCAATTACCCTTTTTTTTTCCGCTGAAGAAATCTTCAACTACTGGGATCCCGAGAGCAGAAGCTCCCGGTTTACCCAGTAGCCCCTTTCGGGGAAGACCCCCTCGCCTCCGGGGAGAGGACAAGGGGAGTGTGGGATTGTATGATATGCACATCGCTTTCGATTCCGCATGTATACCCCACCCACTAAAACTCCAGCGGGTGTCCTGCGCAGCATTAGCAGGGGGGCACTCGGGAACTAATTATTATGACTTCCGAGCGCCCCCCATGCCATGCCCTAATAAGGCATTCAGTCCCCGAGGGAAAAAAGTACGGGCCCTCCCCTCTTTTCTCTCATAGAGAGACCCTACCATTAACGCAGCGAGGTGTGGACACCACCACCCCGCCGCCCTTCCCGGTGGTTTTGGGAGGCTGGATCGACACCCGGGAACCCCGCCCGGGAGCCGACCCCCCAGGGCATGTCCCCTTCCGTAGTGAAAGGAGACATGCACAAAGCTCGAGCGCACGCACAAGAAACGTGCACGTGTCACGGGTAAGACCCCCGACACTCCAGTCGCGCACGAGCATATAGGAGGAGGAAAACCCGAGAGGGGTTTTCCCCTCATGACCGTGCTATCCCGCATCCAGAACTTGGTCTCTGGCGGGATCGGGTCCCCGTCTGCGGCGCACGCGAGGAGGCAGCCCCCGCGGGCGCCGGAAGACGGGTTCATTATTGTCCGCCGCAGGTCTCTCCCCACGGCGGACTCTTTCCGCTTCCTCCTTCCGCGCCATCACCTGGCCGCAAAAGGAAGAGAATACTCTCCACTTATCGTCGCTCCCGACCACGGCTGCCACGACGGCCGGGAGAGACAGGTCCTGCCCTATCGCATCACAGAGGACTCGGCGCATATCGGCCCACGTTGGGCAGTACTCCAGCGTGTGCTGCGCCGAGTCAACCCTCTCCTCGCAATGGTGACACTGCGTGGTCCACTCTTTATTTATACGGCACAGGTACTCACCGAAGCAACCATGCCCGGTGAGCACCTGCGCCATGTGAAATGACACCCCGCGCCCCCTCCTGTCTACCCACTCCTGCAGACAAGGTTGGACGGCATCAACGACTCTTCTACCAGCAAGCGCTGGGTTGCTGAGGTAATTCCTCCAGTCAGCAATGAGAGCCGCCCTTTCCTGGAGCTTTATCGCCCTACGGACCCTGTCCGTCAGAGTTCCCTTCTCTCGGGCCACCTTTGTACGCCTGTACACCTCGGCGTACCGCACGGCCAGTAACTCCATTGGGGGCAACCCGGACAGGGTTGTCGCCGCCGCGTGCGAGACGGTGCGATAGCACCGCGACTCCCTGATGGCCACCTTTCGCTGAGCGCGACGCATCAGCGTCTTAATGCGCTCGGAGGCCGCCATTTTCGACGCCCACACAGGAGCGCCGTAGAGTGCCACGGCGTGCACCGTCCCGGCATAGAGTCGGCGAGCACGCCCACTCGCCCCCCCCCCCCAGATTAGGCATCAGCCGAGAGAGGCTGTTGGCCACCCCTTGAACTCTGGGGGCCAGGCGAGTAAAGTGCTCGCCAAAGCTCCAGGTGCCATCCAACCAGAGACCCAAGAGCCTCAAGCAGGCCCCAATGGGGACACGGGTGCCTTCCACTATTATGTGAAGCCCGGGTGGCTTTCCCCGCCGACGATCGTAAAAAAAGACCGCTTGGGTCTTTTGGGGGGCCACCCGTAGGCCGATACTCCTAATAGAGCGAACCACGCAGGCCGCAGCAACGTTGGCCAACTTCCTGGCCTCCTCCCAAGTATCGCCAGCAACCCCCAGGAATGTGTCATCGGCAAAGCCGGTGACCCAGCATCCCGGGGGGAGGGCAACGCGCAGGACACAATCGTAACCTAGGTCCCACAGTAGCGGGCCCAGTACCAAGCCCTGTGGGACCCCCCGTGTAACCGCCATCACCCTGTCGACACCATCCCGGTCGGTATAGACCAATTTCCTATCCCGGAGGTAGTCATAAATAATGGCCACCAAGTACGGAGGGACGCGGTGGTACTCCAGCGCCCTCCGTATGACCTCCCAGGGAAGGGTGATGAAGGCATTTGCCACGTCGAATGACACGCCTAACACCCCACCCTCCTCCACCACGGCCTCCGAGAGGGAGCGGACGCGTAGAATCGCGTCCACCGTCGATCTCCCTGCTCGGAAGCCGTACTGGTCCTCGGATAAATTAGGACCAGTCCGGGACAGGTGCCGGACGAGGCGCTCAGCGATGACTCGCTCAAAGAGCTTGCCAACCTCGTCCAGCAAACAAATCTGTCTATACGCCGAGGGTGAGTCAGCAGGTTTGCCCTCTTTAGGGAGGAGGACCAGTTTGGCCACCTTCCAATCAGCAGGGAACCGGCCAGTGGCGAGACAGCAGTCGAACACCCGTCTCAGTTCCCCAGCCAGCTCCCCGGCGGCCAAGGACCAGGCCCTGCCAGGGAGGCCGTCGGGACCCGGCGCCTTGCGGGCGCTCAGCTTTTTGACGGCCCTCGCCAGCTCCTCCTGGGTGACCCCCAGTTCCTCGTCCCATTTCACATCTATTGGAATGGGGTCCCTATCCCTTTCCCCGCGGTCTTTAGGGAAAAGGGTGTCAACCACCTCCTCCAGGAACCGGGGATCCATGGACTCCGTTTTTGGAGGCACCCACGGTCGGATTTTGTTTAACACCATCTTGTATGGGCGCCCCCACGGATCATCATCCAGTGCCAGGAGAAGCTCCTCCCAGGCACGGTCCTTAGCCACCCTGATGGCCCTGGAGAGGGCGTACCGGGCAGCACGGTACTCCCCTCCAGTTGCCTCTGCCCTCTCTTCAATGCGGCTTCTGCGAGCCCGCAGCCAGGCTTTCCTAGCTCGGACGGAGGAGCGCCTAAGATCGGCGATCTCCTCCGTCCACCAGTAAGCGGTACGCCGAGGACGAAGCCTGACCCGGGGCATGGAGACGTCACATACGTCAACCATAACCCTCTTAAGCCACTCCGCCCCGGCGTCCGCGTTGTTCTCCCACAGCGGTGGAGGCACCCTCTGCCACAGCACCACGTGGATTGCGGCCCCAAAAACGTCCGTATCCATCTTTTTGAGGGCCCATCTCGGTCGACATCTGCTCACGTCACGACGGCAGGCCATCACCTCCGGAAGGGCAACCGATAGGACCATCTCTATGTAGAGATGGTCCGAGAGGGTCTCCAACTCCCCGGCCACCCTCCACTCACTGATGCGACGCGCAGCGGGGGGATTCGCCCAGGTGATGTCAATCACGGAGCCCCCCCGATGCCGCACACAGGTGTACGCCAAGCCGATGTTGATGGCGCAAAGGCCCAGACCCGCCGCTCAACTCTTGAGCGTCGACCCCTTCCTGTCGGTGAGCGAGGAACCCCACAGCGCCGATTTTGCGTTGAAGTCCCCCGCCACCACCGTGGGCCCTGGCAGACAGCGCCTGACGCAGTCCGCCAGCCCGTCCAGGATTTCCTCAAACTGGGCCACGCTGACGCTGGGAGAAATATAGACTCCCACGACCGAGATGGGCCCCCACTGTACCGCAACAAAACCGTTGCCGGCCTCTCGGAAGGCGCACAGAGGGAAGCCCCGCACGTGCCTCCACGTTAGTGCCACCGAGCCACGTGGGTCCGCCGCCCAAAACCCAATTACCCTGCACCAGCATAGCTACTTGTTGCAAATACTTGAGTATCGCTGTCGTGTCGTGCTCTGGTGAGAGAATTTTACATAACTTTGCAAAAGATATGACTTTCACTGTAAACAGATTAAAGATAAATTTATTTCTATTAAATCCTTTGCATATGATATAAAAATTTGTTTAATTTATATGATTTATATCTACACATAACATTTATGCTAATATAATACGACAAGAGACATACAAAAATGTTTTAAATGAAAATTTTATGTTTTTAAAAGCTTTTTATAGTGTATTTAGATTTCTTTATTGAATTACATATATTTTTTTTATATCTGTCTTTCTTCGAGTATTATTTTCAATGCCTTTTTCACCTTGTTTCATGATTATCCTGATTCGGTCTAGCAAAGGCAAGGTCTTGATGTAGTGAAGGTCTGTCTGATCCACAGAGGTGGTTTGCAAGTAGGACTCATCAGGTAACTACGGTACCAATAGGTTTAGATAATTCCTTGGAACCAAATTCAGGATTGTTTCCAAATCTTCGGCCGACGGGCAAAACATGTCCATCCGTGTCGACTGTACAAGATACCGTTTCTCAAAATGTAGAAATGCAATAAAGTAGAAGATAAAACTTGCAAAATCTTTTTGAATTGGAATTTGATTTTTCACAATGACACAGAGATGTCAATTTATTATCGTTCTAAAAAAATTTACTAATTTTACGATTACATCGACTTACCTCAGTTTGCATGTCATAAGCCGGTACGTAATTCGTATGCATCCAACGCTCCTCTTGGCTTTTTTTGTGGTGATGCTAGAAGGATTCGCTTGCCGGACTCAAACGTTTTTCACCACATACACACTACCAAATAGTCCCAAATTTTGGCTCGTCGGACGCCGAGCCCGTCTCGTAACATCCCACCCACGAACGAGTAGAACCGAGCCGAGTCGGACTCGCGACGTGTATGGGCCGCTTTACGGTTATGTTTACATGTGTCACATCACATGTGATCGAACTAACGCCAGCGCCGCATCGGATAACGGCAAGGATATGAACTGGACAAAATCTGACACTACAGCGCTGCGCCGCGCGCCGTAGCGAACAAAGCAAACGGAGAACGTCGACGTATCTTAATTGTAAATTTTCAGCTTCGGATTTTGAATCGTGATATCTCCGCTCGTATGGCATGTAACGGAAAAGTAAAAACACTTTTACTATATAAAATTGGTCCAAGCTTTACGATAAGCCTAGTTAGAACTTAATCCGTTTACTGGTTATTGAGATCTCAAAATCTCGAGTACTCGCAACTCGTTGCTTCCCGTACATAGAGCCATGGTGGTCTCGCTCCGCGCGTACTTGGCGCGAGACACTACCGTGTCTCTTGATATACATTATAAATAAATATTACAAATTTATAACGGCAAAACTTGCAATTTTGACAGTTTTTCTTTTTATTTGCAGAAATAAACAATAAAAACCTGCCAACGCTGCAACAAATGATGCAGCAGTTACAACAGCAGCAGCTTTTAATTGAGGAGCTGCAAAGACGATTACAAGAGCGAGACCAACCGTGGGACCAGCCGCAGGAGCAGGCGCAGCAGCAGCAGGAGGCCGAGCAGCCACTGCTGGAGCAGCCGCTGGCGCAGCAGCAGCAGAAAGCCAACGAGCAGCCGCTGGCGCAGTAGCAGCAGGGACAAATTAGTACGTAATTTTTTAATAAAAAATACGATTGTTTTTATGTATATTAGGGCAAAGTAAATTAGATGTCTAGCTATTGAAATGTTTACCTTAATATACAATATTTAAATTTTGTATTTACTATTTAGAGTATTTTTATACTATTGCTTTTTTGTATTTTCTTGTTACAGAATATCGACGAGGAAGAGGACGCGGTCGGAACCGGCAACGCTGGTATGCTCAGCGGGGCCGCGTCAGGGGTGGCCCGCGACAATATTCTATAATAAATCAGTATTACGCATAATATTGATTTATTATGGGATATTGGAATTCGCGATTAATCGATTCATGCCCTCACGGCGTCGTTGAGTAATCTAATCTGTCAGCCTTCTCGACGCGCGAAGAAAAGTGTGTTTATAGATATATTAACATAGATATATTGTTTACGGAAGTTTCTTTGCTTACGACCACGATCGCAGCGTTACGATAGATGTAGGCCCATTTCTATGTATCGAATTATAAGAAAAAATAATTACGATGCCTGGCCTCATATAAAAAATTATTTGTTTCATCTCCAATTCCGATTTTTCTATATTTTCTAGAGCGTTATTACTTATTCTGTCTGCTTCCACCTTATAATTACTTAAAGATCGACTAACAACGATAATTATTTTATTCAAAACTATGTTATATCATGATAAAAAAATCAGAAGAATATACTTTCCATAACAAATCAGTTTGGCTACATGTTTCAAAGTATAATTTTATTTTACTTTATAAAAATAGATAATAATAAATCAATAATACGTATAGGTTTCAATGTTCATTAATCTAATATAAGTTGAAATGGTATATTATATAAGAAAATACATGATAAAATTTCGAGGGAGACACTGCGGCCTCCTGATGAGAAAACTTCGCATTATTGCACATTGAATTCTACAAATAACCGTGGTGAGTGCAACGAGATTTTTCTGCAGAATGCGTCGTAAAGGACGGACGAATCTCCGTTCGAGAACGTGGCACGTGAGCGATATTAGTTTTTCGCAGGTTGATGGAACTCTCCCCCCGCTTTTGCTTAGCTCGTTCCCGGGCTTTTAACAGTAAGCTCGTCGTCTGCCTGTTTGCTTTTCTGCGTCGACGAAACTTTCCGATGAGTCTGGTGCGGACTGCACCGGAAAGTTGAGATGTAAATGTGGCATAGTACAAACTTTTCGTAAATCCATAGAATCTAACAATCATATACAGCAGTTTTTCAAAACCCAGACTCTAAAACAGACTCGTTTTCCCGAAAATAGGTAAAAGACGAATCGACGTACCAAATATATATTTAGATTTCTCTGTACAACGCTTCCACATCGTTGTTACGATGAAAATCAGTTATAACACACACTACTGTAATATAAAAATTTAATTATTTTAGATTTATAATGGGAAAAAATGTTACGACATAAAGATTCCGGTCCTCGCATCTCGGCTCTAAATGATTATCCGCTTGTTTGCATTTTTAGTGTGTAGAGATGTCCAGAAATACAAATAAGAGAGACAAAAGATCGAAAAAAAACGAGACTCAATAAATACATCAACTTATACGCGCTCATAATGTCGTGATTTGAATGCAAAGACCTATGTAGATAAGATTGAATGCTCCGGATTATGTGCGAACGCAATATTTTCTACGATGAAGGATGCCATAATAGAACGACCGGACTCTTCAATATCGCGCGCGTTTCCGTATTAGATATTATTATAACCGCGGCATCATAGTTCTTCGTTTCTAGTTGTCAATTGCAAAACTGCAGCAACTTCTGCTAGATTTGATAATTACGGAACCAATTAATATCCTCTCTACATCGATTATTTATGAGGTTGGCGACGCGACATCACTGATGCTGGAGATGAGAAGTCAAGAGATGGTCTGTATAATACGGAGGAAACGACGCGTCCACTTGCGCGGAAACTGTTTTGCAATTGTATTCATTTCGTGAAATCAATGGCCCGCACGCGGTGAAGCACATCTCGCTTCGCAGCTGTAGCTGCAGCTGTATCTGAGTCCACCAAGAGACGAATAGCTGGCGGTTTCACGAGTTATAGGATATCGTTCGCTTGCGAAAATGTGCTTTTAGAAGAATAAAGCGCATTGCGTTTCGCACACGTGCAAGCAGTCCGTCGTTTTTTCAACTTTTTCCTCTCTCGTTTCTTTTTTCTTCTTTCTCCTTTCTTTTTCTCCTTCTTTCTTTCCACATCCTTTATCTGATCTTCTTCTACCTCAACTTCTTTATCATCACTTATATCCTATTGTAATTCTTTTTCCATTATTCTAAAAAATTAATAATGACTTTTATTAGTAAATCAACTAAAATTCCGATGAATTTGAATACGTCGGTTTAATAAGCGTAATCGAAAAATAAAAGGAAAGAGGGCTAACCTTCTCTCTCGTTTCTTTTCTCTCTACTTACACGGAAAAAAAGGCTTGGTTGAATTTACCAAGTTTTTCTTGGTTAGATGTATATTGGTAACTATAAACATCGACTTGGTTGCCGTAACCATGTACACTTGGTTAGTTTAACAATTCAAATTTGGTAGGAACTATTGGTGCTTATAACCAACGCAATTGGTTGAAATAACCAAGAAACTGTTGTGCCGTAACCGGGAGTTGGTGCTCAGGGCCGGCACAGGATTTGGGAATTCCGGGTTGGAGGTGGTGCACACCACGGAGTGTTCGAATGAATGTTACTTAGATATTTCCTCTCAAATATCTTTAATTAAAATACTTGACAATTGATAACGGTCTTGATTTCTTTATATAATTCCCGAGATTAATTCTAAGTACAATGATAATTAAGGTGACCGCACGTTCGTTAAGATTTCTTATGACTGACTGCCCTCCCGATCTTCTGATTCGGCAGTATTTATAATGTCGGACCGACGTTCTGTTGCTAACTCGGGGCGCTCCCGAGTAAGCCTTGACTTCTCGTCGTCAGCGCTCTGCGCTGACCTTCGCATCAGCGCTTTCTGTAAACCTGGAGTTGAACGCTCTGGGTTCCGGTGTCGGTTTGCATCGGATGATCGTTGTCCGATGCAATCGTCAGGTTTTTCGGCGGATTTTGTATTCGAATCCAGTTGCTAGGGTCGGATTACTTATAGGTTATATAATTAATAATTATAGCGTTGTGCGCTCACAACATCTCTTCCCCCGCGGAAAAAGAAAAACTGAGGAACACGAAGTTTTTCGTTATTATTTCTGCGTGTATTTCTTTTTCCTGAGAGGTTACAATCTAAACTTTCTTATTTCTAATCTGTACGCTATGGTTTCACCCTTTAAATCTTTAATGGTTTATTCTTTTTTTTATTGTGTAAATGATTACAACTATAGTGCCTACTTTGATTACAGTTGTGGTCGCAGAACCTACGGGATATACAATGTTCTTGTTTGCAAAAATATTTGGTTGGTTATTTTCCACTTCTTTTTTGATTTCATCTAGACTGAAACTTAATTTTATTAATTCCGACGGGTCTCCGATTATCGGTTCTAAGTTTATTTCTCTTTCGGACTCTAATTTGTTGTTTATAATTATGCTTTTTTCTATGGTATTAGTTACATTGAATTCTGGTAAATACATTTGTACATATTTAGTATCAATATGGTTTTTTGTTTCTAAAGTTATATCTGGTGTAGTTAATTTACAATTATTGCGCAATGTTATTTTTTCGGTCCTTTTTATTTTAATTTTATTTTCTGGGAGTTTGTTACATTGAATTATTATTTCTGATATTTTTGGAGTGGAATATAACCATGTTTGAGATTTGATTAATGTTATCCAAAATGTTACATTCGATAGGATGTGACGTTGTTTACGGTTTTCTATGTATCTAGGCGCTCTTACAAAAAGTTGCACCTCGCTTGGTGCATTCGCTGTTATAAAATACAAAGGAGAATTTTGATCACATACAAATGTGGTATTTTCTCGTGTACATTTATTTAAGTCGCTTTCTTTTAATATCATATAATTATGATTTTCTCGATTTATTCCTACTAAGGTGTGTGAAGGTTCTAGCAGTGTAAATACATTATGGTTGTTGTGTATTGGTACAGGTGTAATTTTTATAATTTCATATACCGGATAGGCTACTATAGGAAACGCGAAAATAGTATATACGTTCGAATTGTCGTAATACGCGCTTACGCTTACATATTTTTGGATAGTGTTCCAATTCTCTGTTTGAATTTTAAATGGAAAGTGTAATCCTCCGGTTAAGTGTGGAGTTGCTTTTTGTAATTTTATGATTATATTTTCTATTGAAAGTACTCGTGTAAGTAGAATGTTATTTTTTGTATATGTTAAGTAGTCTGTAATATCGTTTATGTCTGTCGTGAGGTCAGATAGGATAGTGGTTATTATTAGCAGTTGTTCTTCTATTTCTTCTTGATGTATGAATTTGTCTTGCAGTTTTCTTGTAACATTAGCCAGTAAATTTTCGTTATTTGAAAGTGTTTTCTCCAATTTTTCTATGTGGCCTATTGTGGAATTGATGATTTTCAGCTGGTTCTTCGCTGCGTGTTGTAACGTTTGTTGCTGATTATTCAGCATTTGTATATGTTCGTTTATAATTTTTGAATCTTCTGCATCCATGGTGCCAAATAAAGTTTTGCTTATCTGGCCGACGGCATCGACTAGGCCTTGTTTATTTACAGGTGATTTGTAAATTATATGTAGTCGTTCTAAGGTACGTGTCATTTTGTCGTTTTCCTTTTTAGTAATTTGGAGGGCCTTCTGACATGTATTTTTTATATTATCCAAAGCATGATTGCAAAGTTCTTCGGTTTGTTCTAGGTATCTTTGCAGCTGTTGGTGTCTGATGCTTATTGCGGTTACGTCTATTTGTATTGCTAATTTCCACGTAGTCTTCGTTTGCTGCAGGTGTCCTATCTTCTCGAAGTAGATACCTGGCTCGCTGATAAAAGGCGTTATTTCGTACGGTGGTACGGGCAGCGCTCCTGTTGCGAGGTATTGATAAAGAACGAGCATTCTGTAATCAGAAGGTGCACGCAGTTTCTTTTTTATCTCGGTCTCTTCTGATAATTTAATGATGGTTGTCTTAGATTCTGCTGTCTCGTAATTTTATTTGTATCTTTTGTCATGGCGAGTTTTATTCGCCTCAGTCTGAGCCTGTCGGTTGTGCCGTTTAGTTTACCGTCTGACTCTTTTAACAAAAAAAAAAAATTATGCCTCCGTCAGGATCGGATGTGCCAATGGCGTTTGAACTTGTTTTTGAATTAGAAATTCAGTTAGAGGAGCCCGCGTTGACAATGTTCCCGTTGGAATCTGATATTCGTGATTGGTTTCTGCGGCAGAAACCGCTACTAGGCGGTGGTTTTATCCTTCATCGACCTATCCGTGGTCCTGGTCGTGCTGTTCAAGAACTACTCGCGGCTCGACAAGAACGGGACGCTCGGAGAAATTTGGCGTTTATTATGCGGGGTCGGCGTTTTCCCATCGATGATGGTCGTGTGATGCGCCCCCCTCGCCTTAATCTCCCAGTCGGGGTAGGACACGGACGTTCCATCCGGGACTAAGGTAGGACTGCTTTCATTTTGGTCATTGTTAATCGTTTCTTATTGTATTTGGGGAGCGTTTTTGCTTAATTTTCCTTGTTTATATTTTGCTTCTATTCTTCTATAAATGCTTTTAGACGATTCGCGTGTACTCGTAACGTTTTACGTCCTTTTTTAATTATATATAATTTATGTCGTTAATTTTTTTCATAATTACGTACGGTCCTATCCATTGGGACTCTAATTTCTTTGATCTTCCTCGTCGGACTGTTTCGTTATGAAGTAATATTTGGTCACCTACTTTAAACGTTTCTATTTTCGTTCTTTTATCGTATTATTGCTTTGCTTTAATTTTTTCTTGTTTCGTGTGCATTCTAGCTATTTCATTTGTTGCGCGTATTCTTTCCCGGAGTTCATTCGCGTAATTGTCGTATGTATACGTAAGTTTCGGCGGTTTTGTCAACGCGGTCGGAAGAACAGCTTGGTGACCGTAAACTAATTCGAATGGAGTGAACCCTGTTGTAGTGTAAGGGGTGGTATTATAAGTGAACATCGCGTAAGGTAGCCACTCATCCCAGTCCGTTTGACCTTTGTTTATGTAGTGTCTTAAATATTCGGCTAATGTGCGATGTGATCGCTCCAATGCTCCGTTGCTTTATGGATGATAAGCTGTCGTTTGTATTTTTTCAATTTTTAGTAATTTACACACGTTTTTAAACATTTCACTAGTAAAATTTGTGCCTTGATCCGTAAGTACTTTCTCCGGTATTTCGTGTTCCAACACGATTTTAATAACAAAAGCTTTCGCGACTGTGATTGCTTCTTGATTTTCTACGGGGATTGCCTTACTGAATTTAGTTAAATTGTCTTGAAATGTCAAAATGTATTTGTTGCAATCCGAACTCGTGACGATTGCCACAGTTTAATTAAAATAGGAAGTCGCGAGTTACCATAGTATTATTAAAATAGGAAGTCGCGAGTTAAACAGGAAACCGCGAGTCAGCATAACAGCTGACTGCGAGGCCAGACTCTCTACCGAAAACCGACGCGACCTAGAGAGGTTTGCGGAACGCTGACCGCGCAAGGACCCTGAACCGATCCCGCTTGACGACGATACGGAATAAATAGAGCGGAGGACAGGGATCAGGAGGGCAGTTCAAAGTCAGAGTTCGAGTCAGTGACAATTGTAACGCGTAATAATAAGAAAGATTATTGTACATTGAAATAGAACTTGAATTTATTAAAGTGTTTGAAAGTAAAAGTCATATCGAGTCTGTGATTTCTCCCGACGATTTCCCCGCGGACAGTGATCCGAATACTCGTGCACGGAGCGGCACAACATTTCTGGTGGCAGCGGTGGGATCCAGCGACAACGGAGTCCAGGAAGTCCAGACATCTGTAAGGTGACAAAATCGTCAGACAGTGCAGACATCCCAAGAGGAAGCACAGCAGAACGATAAGCAGAGAGAGAAACACCGGTAGCAGCCGACGAGAGACATCAACGGAGACTTGAAACCCGAGAAGGCGCCGACCTACCGCACGTGACTCACCGACAGGCCAGCAGCGCAACGAAAGCAGCATGCGGTCAACGACACTAATGTAAGTCGAGATTAAGCACATTATTGTAAAGCGTAAAAGAAACACTTGTAAAATCGGTAAATGTCGGAGGGCGGAAAAAATCGTCCAGTCGAGCGAAACGAATCGTGGCTCCACAGCGAAGAGTCACGACGCGCGCGTAGAAATAAACCCGTGCGTACCGAAACAGTAGACGAACGCGATACGCGAGATAGCGTGCGCCGAAATCTAGACGCGGAATTTTCGAGCGATAGCGAGTCCGAAACCGAATTTTACGTGGAACGCGAATTTGACTTTGACGATCTAGACACAACTGTCGTGCAACATCACTGCCCCGAGGATCATTTATTAGATCCTACATACGAGTTTTATTTCTCCAAAAACTCGACCCGCACGAACAGTAGAACCTCGCACCGACGAGAATACTCGTTAACTTCCTACGATAGTAGCGAGTTTAATCCTGAAGAATACTACTCCGCGTCAAAAGACGTAAATCAAAAAGAAATGGCGGAAACAAAAGCCGAAAATCAACGCGAAAGCAACGAGGGAGAGTTGTCACAAAAGAAAACAACGTCACATAAAAACGAAACGGATACGGTATTAAAGGAAATATTACGAGGAATTCAGACACTACAGGCTCGTGTAAACCATTTAGAAACGGCAAATCTCGATCGCCGCGAACAACGCGAGCAAACCAATATTCCGTTCGACGTCACGTACGGACGAACGTCGTACGATATCCGAAACCAAGCGGAACGCGCAGTCGGATATCTAAGTTTAAAGGAGGCCCGGGGCATGATACCCGAGTTCGACGGAGCCTCTAATAAAATACAGGAATTTTTGAGCGCCGCGACGTACGCGATGAAAAATATACACCCGATCGAGGAAGGAACATTACTGGAAGCCGTGCTATGTACAAAGTTAAAAGGTCGAGCCATGTTAGATTTTCAAACACGGGAAATCCGAGACTTCGCACAATTTAAAAAAGAGTTAGAAGTCAGTTATTTAAGTCGAAAGAGCACGACGCATTTACAGTTAAATTTCAACACATTAAAGCAGAAGCCCGGAGAAAGCGCAAGAGCGTTCGGTCTAAGAACCGATAACCTGGCAATGGAGCTATTTGACTCAATGATCGAGGGTAAAACGCATACGGTCGAAAGCAAGCGTACCATATTAGAAACTATACAACAACAAGCGCTACAAAATTTTCAACTGGGGTTACGTGACGAGATAAAACTAATCGTTCGAGCGCAGCATTTTGCTACCTTGCAGGAAGCAATAGCAGGTGCGAGCGCGGAAGAGAAAGTAAACGGACCGAGCGGAAATCCGCCGCGTTTTCGAAATAATTTTTATTCCCCGCAAACGCGCGAAAATAAATCGGGAATTGAGTGTTACAAGTGCGGCAAGTACGGACATCACGGACGCGAGTGCCGTACTGGCCGTTACACTAACCGTTTCCCATTACCGAAACCCGAGAAAACGTCCCGCGTTAATACCGTAGAGAAATATTGCAATTATTGTAAAAAAACCGGTCACTTACGCGAGGATTGTTGGCTGCTCAATGGCAAGCCGAAAAGGGAACGAATTAATCCCGACAGACAGGGTGGAGCGCGAGAGGAAAATAATCAGTACGGCACGTACACATTTAAAGAGAAAACTCGTAGTAAGTCCCCGCCGAGTAGCGATGAGGAAGATAAAGACGAGGCAAAAGCCGCGTCGACTGGCAATCGGATCCCTGATTTTTCATATGGCAGACAAGCGCGAGAGCATGCAGGACTAGATTTAGCCACTGTGCCAATAAAAGAGGCAAAAAGAGAAAAAGCGAGCTTGTTGCTCGATACAGGAGCGCAAATGTCCATAATAAAAGCAAAGCATTTGAAGGAAGATACATTGATAGAAAATGATAAAATAACAATTACAGGCGTAACAGGCCGTGAAGCGCAAACGCTTGGTAAAATTAACGCCACAATTGACTTGAAAGACCGACAAATCAAGCATACGATGCATGTGGTCAAAAATGATTTTCCGATCGACTATGACGGGATATTAGGAGTCGATTTTATTAAGAAACATCAAGCTTCCTACAGTTACAAAACCAATCAAATTAAATAGGTCAAAACATCCTGAGATTATATCCGTACAGACGGCTGACTCTAAAACCGCGTAGCGAAACGATCATACAAGTCGCTACGGATAAAAACGGAATGGGCATAATACAAGCAGAGGAAACTGCACCCGGAGTTTTTATAGGCAATTGCCTAGTGCAACCAGAAAATTTCTTATGCCCAGTAAGTATACTAAATACTACCGAAAGGACGGTAGAATTGCTGATGCCTCAAATGAAAATGGAGGAACTCAGCCAGGATGGACCAACAAAAATAAATACGGTTCAAATAGAAATAAGAACGAATCGATACCGCGTAGCGAAAGAGTAAGGAAGTTGCTACGCACGAAACACCTAAATGAGGAGGAAAAGAAATCAATTGTAGAAATCTGCAGAGATTATAGCGACGTGCTGCACTTAGAAGGAGAACCGCTGACGTGCACCGATATCGTCGCGCATCAGATTACAACGAAGGCGGATAGCGCACCGGTCAACGTTCGACCGTACCGCTTGCCAGAGAAGCACAAAGACGAAGTTAATCGGCAAGTAGGTGAAATGTTAAAGAACAAAATTATCCGGCCCAGCACGAGCCAATGGAATGCGCCGTTGCTGGTAGTGCCGAAAAAAAACAGACGCATCCGGAAAGAAAAAATTAAGAATTGTTATAGACTTTCGAAAATTAAACAATTTAACAATCGGAGACTCCTTCCCAATACCAAATATAACAGATATATTGGATCAATTGGGAAACGCCAAAGTACTTTACAACGTTAGATCTCGCCTCGGGATACCACCAAATCCGATGGACGAGAACGATAAAGAGAAAACGGCATTTTCTACACCATATGGGCATTATGAGTATAATAGAATGCCTTTCGGGTTGAAAAATGCCCCGTCGACGTTCTAACGAACGATAACCGCGGTATTAGCCGGTCTATTAGGTTTTGAAATGCCTCGTGTATTTAGATGACATAATAGTGTATGGAGCAAGCCTACAAGAGCACAATAAGAGGCTCATAGAGTTTTTGAAACGACTGCGGAAATATAATCTCAAAATTACAGCCCAAAAAGTGTGAATTCCTTCGCAAAGAGGTCACATATCTCGGACACGTAATAACTGAAAACGGAAATCTCGCCGGACCCAACGAAACTAGAGGCCGTAAAAGAGATTCGAAACACCTGTTAAAGTACAGGACATCCAGTCGTTCATAGGTTTAAGCTGGATATTACCGTAGATTTATAAAAGACTTTTCAGCGATTGCTAAACCACTAACTAAACTAACGAAAAAAGGACGTAAAATTGTATGGACACAAGAGCAGCAAAACGCTTTTGAGATATTGAAAGAAAAGCTCATTACAGCACCCGGTATTAAAAACTACCCGGGATTTTGAGCAAGAGTTTGTAGTGACGACCGATGCGGTCAAATTACGCAATCGGAGCGATACTATCACAGGGGAAGATCGGTGAGGATCAACCCGTGGCGTATGCTAGCCGAGTATTAAACAAAGCGGAAATGAACTATAGCACAACGGAGAAAAGAGTTACTAGCCATTGTATGGGCGGTGAAGCATTTCCGACCATACCTATATGGAACAAAATTCACAATAGTAACGGATCACAAGTCTTTAGTGTGGTTATTTAACGTCAATGACCCAGGATCACGATTGATTCGTTGGAGGCTAAAATTAGAAGAATATGACTACACAATCGTGCATAAGGCCGGGTCAAACGAACAGAAAACGCTGACGCGCTAAGTCGGTACGTACCCGCCGACATTAATGGGATGAAGAAGGCGAAAGAGATAACACGAACGTCGAGAGACGAATATACCGAAGAGGAGAGAAACGACGAATACTTTACGAATATCATGATGCACCGATAGGAGGGCATCAAGGAGTAGAACGCACGATAAACAGAATCCGATTAACGCATAATTGGAGAGGACTAACGAAAGATGTCGAAAACTATATCTCCAAGTGCGAATTATGCCCAGAAAATAAACTGTCGCGAAAAATTAAAGCACCCTTAATAATTACGGACACAGCGGATAGACCATTTGAGAAATGTGCGTTAGACATAGTAGGACCGTTAACAATGAACCGGAAAACGGAAATAAATACATCCTCACATTTCAGGATAATCTAACGAAGTTTAGCAAGGTAATACCGATACCTAATCAGGAAGCTAATACTTATCGCGAAAGAGTTCGTAACAAAAATAAATTTTTGAGTATGGCATTCCAGAAAAAATTTTAACCGATCAAGGTACAAATTTTCTAAGCGAAATCTTTAAGAACACGTGTAAACTGTTGAAATCGAGAAAATTTAAACAACGGCGTACCATCCCGAAAGTAATGGAGCGCTAGAACGTTCTCACAGAACGTTAGCGGAGTATTTGCGACATTACATTAACGCAGATCAGACCGATTGGGATGAGTGGACACCCTATGCGATGTTCGCGTATAACACGACTCCGCATACGCCTACAGGCTTCATCCCGTTTGAGCTTATTTACGGGCACCAAGCGACACTACTTACGGCACTGTCGGCAACCGCCGAGCCGACTTACAGTATGACGATTACGTGCAAGAGCTGAAGGAAAAATTACGGGCACGCAACGAGTCGCAAAGGAACATTTGCGAACCGAAAAAGAAAAAGCAAAGGAAACCTACGATAAGAAAACCAAAAGAACCACTTTTTAAGGTGGGAGAAAAAAGTACTATTGCACGACGACACCGTAACGTCGAGGTAGATCAAAGAAAATTGGAACCGAAATGGATAGGTCCATATACGATAATTGAAAAGAATTCTGAGGTCAATTACACCCTCAAAATGGGACGAAAAAAGCATAAACGTACACGTAAATAGAATAAAAGCCTTTATAGAACACTAAGCCGAAAGAAGCAGCAAAAAGAATTAATTTTTAACATAAGGCGTAGATAAAATAAAGAAATAAATAAAACAGGCAAGTAAAGTAAGTTAAAATTAAATAATCGGTACCAAATTAGGCTTACGGTTCTCCGACCGCTGGTTACGTCCAGGGTCACCTTAGTATCCTCAAAGGGTACACCTGAGGCACCTCGTAACGGGGAGGGGGTGCTCGCCGACAACCTCCTCATACCGCGGGGGTGGCGATCCACCACAGCACTGTTTGCACCACGGTGCGCCGCGCGCAACCAATACGTGCGTAAGCACGCATTGCAACTTGCCGGCTCGAAATACAAGTTACAAGTTCGGCACCTCATGTTGTACCTTGTCACAACGTTAGCTCAAGACTAACGGAACGAGCGAAAAGAAAATAAAGGCGAAGTTATAACCGAGCATTAAAGAAATTCGGAGAAAAGTAACTCGAGTCCTATTCTTGCAGGACGTTAGCCTTCGTTCAGCACTTCGCGAGAGTAGCGAAACCTGACCGTGCACCTGCATTCGAAGTACTACCATCGTACAATGAGCCGGGTATATACTTCGAGAAAATCGGAGAATTAAATCAGGTCGATTCCACTTGGAAAATGGTGATCAAATTGGATGTCAGGGCAATGGACCACCGTTATCAGCAGTTACAAAACTACATGGCGCAAACCAGAGCGTTGTGCCATGACAAGCCACTAAGGAAGATATGAAGCAAAGTTGCCATACCTTCCTCCAAATAATCGAAAAGGACAATGAGCAAGTATCGAAGATACTAGCCGGTTGAAAATCGCGTATCAACTTCCAAAGAAAACACGAAGAAGATTCATCGATGGATTGGGTACGATAGCAAAAACATTGTTCGGCCCCATGGATGCTGACGATGAAAAATTAATAACAGAACAATTAAAGATGGTAAAAGAAAACCAACGGACGCTTCAGCACGCCGTAAAAAATCAATTAAAGGTATTAAACGCAACAATTGCCCACGTAGACAGTGTGGAAAAAGTTCTACAAGAAAACGAGGATAAATTTATAAAACATAACAGAGAAGATGCGACAAAGCTGGTTGCACGAAAAGGTCGGATATGGACATCGGAAAGATTTAGACGAACACTTCCTCATATTAAAAGCGATTATAGACGACTTGACAGCCGACATGAAAGACAAATAGAGCATCTAACCAGCGCGAAAAAACGGAATAATTAAGATAAGGTTAGTCCGATAGAAAGTATAATAAGCAATTTACAAGAGATAGCTTCCCAAATACCCCAAGGAACCCATTTTCTTATTAACGCCAGAAAACTGGGCCACAATCGAAAAATTCGCGCGAAGATCAGCGCCTACTATGACGGTACGAACATTTACACGGTTGTACGATTTCCACTTACTACGTACCCGGTGTACGAGATAATAAAAGCAATCCCTTTACCCGTTCATAAGAGTGAAGACACATTCGTATTTGTAGAAATAAATCAAAGAATATTAGCGGTAGATAAAGATAGCCGAACTTATTTCACACTCATAGAAAACGAATTAAATAAATGTATTAGAGACAATAATGTATATGTTTGCGAGCGAAATTTCCCCGTCTTTCACGTAGACGATAACGCGCCATGTGAAATACAAGCCTATGTAACCCTAAATACATATTCGAACCGCTGCAGCGTTCGCAGCATACACGCAAAAACTACTATTTGGCTAGCATTAAATAACCCGAACGCGTGGCTATATTCGACGCAAGAAAAACAAAACCATAGAGATAGCATGTAGAAACCAAGCAAGCCAAAAAGTAGAAATTGAACGAACAGGACGGATAACATTGAACGATAAATGCAAATTAGTGACGCCCGACATTACAATAAAGACGAACACGCAACAAGGAACGACGTACGCGTAGACGCATCTGCCCGACTACAACATAACGTTCACCGATACACAAATGACAAGGCAACGAACAGACGTTAATGACGTAGTAAAATTCAAAAAGGTTGTAACAAACCCAATGGAAATTTTGGAACTAAGCAGAAAATTAGGAGAAATAAATACCGAGTTAACAACAGACGACGTAGATATACATAAATACCAACGTACCCGATAATCTCAGGCTCACGGGAACAGCGATAATTATTATATGTTTAGCCATATTATATGTAACAAAAAGAAATAAAAATAAAACGGGATTACCCATAAACTTAAACCTAAATCCCATGCGTAAGCCTAAGATTATCCAAGAACATATATACAACACGGCAAGCGGCCGAAGCGCACTCGACGCAAGAGAAACAGCGAAAAGAGAAAGCGTCACCGCGATATTATACTGAACAACGACTAGATGTAAGAGACCATTGTAAACTAGATGTAAGAGACCATTGTAAAAGAAAAACTTACATCTAGAATTAAGATAAGAATAAAGATAGGATAAAATCTGTAAAATACGAGAAACTCCGACCGTAGTTTCTCTCTTCCCAAAGAGGGAGGAATGTTGCAATCCGAACTCGTGACGATTGCCACAGTTTAATTATTAAAATAGGAAGTCGCGAGTTACCATAGTATTATTAAAATAGGAAGTCGCGAGTTAAACAGGAAACCGCGAGTCAGCATAACAGCTGACTGCGCGGCCAGACTCTCTACCGAAAACCGACGCGACCTAGAGAGGTTCGCGGAACGCTGACCGCGCAAGGACCCTGAACCGATCCCGCTTGACGACGATACGGAATAATATAGAGCGGAGGACAGGGATCAGGAGGACAGTTCAAAGTCAGAGTTCGAGTCAGTGACAATTGTACGCGTAATAATAAGAAAGATTATTGTACATTAAATAGAACTTGAATTTATTAAAGTGTTTGAAAGTAAAAGTCATATCGAGTCTGTGATTTCTCCCGACGACTTCCCCGCGGACAGTGATCCGAATACTCGTGCACGGAGCGGCACAACATATTTATTTCCGTTATTCGTAATAGTTAATGGTCCTACAATGTCGAGGGCGCATTTTTCGAATGGTCTTGTGGAGTATCCGTAATTGTTAAAGGCATTTTTTGTTTTTCTGCTCAGTTTATTCTTTTGGCAGTTTTCACATTTATTTATATAATCTTCGACATCCTTAGTAATTCCATTCCAATTGTGAGTTAATCGGATTCGATTTAAAGTTCTTGTGACTCCCTGGTGTCCTCCCATAGGTGAGTCGTGATATTCGTGTAATATTTGCAGTTTGTTTTCTTCCGAGTATTCTCTCGGCGTTTTCCTCTTGATGAACGTTATAGACTTGTGAGTCATCCGCTATCGGTTCGGCTCAGTGCGTCAGCATTTGCATTCATTTTTCCTGCCTTATGAATGATCGCGTAGTCGTATTCTTCCAGCTTGAGTCTCCATCTTATTAATCTCGAGCAGGGATCTTTTACGTTAAACAACCATATGAATGGTCTATGATCTGTAATTATTTAAATTTTGTTCCATATACGTATGGTCGGAAATGCTTTAAGGCCCATACGATGGCTAATAATTTTTTTTCCGTCGTATTGTAATTTGTTCCGCCTTGTTTAATACTCTACTGGCGTAAGCTATCGGCCTATCTTGTCCTACTGTCCCTTGTGATAATACGGCTCCGATTGCATAGTCGGATGCGTCTGTAGTTACCAAGAACTCCTGGCTAAAATCTGGGTAATTTAATATGGGTGCAGTAGTTAGTATTTTTTTTAATATTTCGAACGCCATTTGTTGTTTGGTTGTCCAAATAAATTTTTTTTCCTTTTTCAGTAGTTTTGTTAAAAGTCTCGCAATTTTAGAAAAATTTTCGATAAATTTTCGAGTATCCAGCAAAATCGAGAAAGAAAAGTCTGGACATCTTTTGGTCGTTTAGGCGTTTTTACACCTTATTACTACTTGTATGTTGGCAGGGTCTGGTAGTATTCCGTTTTCTGAAATAATGTGCCCTAAATATAATACTTCTTTACGCAGGAATTCGCACTTATCGGGTTGAAGATTCAAACGATATTTCTGAATCGCTCTAAAACTTCGATTAGACGTTTGTTGTGTTCGGCTAACGTTGCTCCGAAAACTACAACATCGTCGAGGTGTACGAGGCATTTAATACCTTCTAATCCCATTAATACTGCTATTGCACGCTGAAAAGTCCTTGGCGCGTTCTTTAGTCCGAAAGGCATCGGTTAATTCATTGTGTTCATTGGGTGTGGAAATGCTGTTTTCTTTTTATCTTTCTCATTCATCGGTATCTGATGGTAACCGGATGCGAGATCTAAGTTGAAAAATATTTTGCTTTGCCTAATTTGTCGTGTATCTCTGCAATATTTGGCAATGGAATGAGTCTCCTATTGTAAGGTCGTTGAGCTTTCGGAAATCTATTACGATTTGTAGTTTTATTTTTTCTGAAACGTTAGGTTTTTTAGGCACCACTAATATTGGAGAATTCCATGGGCTCGTACTAGGGCGGATTATTCCATCCTCTAGCATCTTGTTAATTTGCCTATTTATTTCCTCCTTATGCTTTTCTGGTAGGCGATAAGGTCGGACGCTCACCGGCGCGCTATCTGCTCGCGTCGGGATCTCGTGTTTCACCGCCGGAGTGCACGTTAGTTTATCGTTCTCTAAATGAAATACATCGTTAAAATCATCGCATATTTGCTCTAACGCCTTTCTTTCTTCTTCATTTAAATGACCCATTCTTAATTTATTACTTAATTTTTCGCGTCGCTCTGTAATTGATTCGCGCTCTTCAGTCGCGTGTAAAGTGAATACGTCAGCTGTGTCGTTCACCTCTTCTAGAGTTACACGCGGTGTGTACATCTCTACTGGCTTCTCGGTGACGTTTACTATGCTTATCGGGCAAACAAAATCTACAGGTTTACCATGCAATGTCCAATGAAAATTCCAGGAATAGGTTGTTCACGTTCACAATGCCTATTCTATTTTGATCTGCAATCGCTTGTATAATTGTTTCACTGCGGGGCGGTAATATTACCTTTTTATATGGTCGGAGCTTAAGATTTACTCCGCCGATTCTCAATACATTTTTCCCATGGAGACAGTCAGCTCGGTGCTTTTTGATAAAATCGATTCCTAGTATTCCCTCATATTCCATCGGGAAGTCGCCGTTTACCACGTACATTGCGTGGCGTATGAATTGCTTTCCCAATTTTATTGTGGCTTTTTTTTCCAAGGGTGTACAGCTGGTGTCTGTGTATCCATGTCAGTGCGAGTTTTTTTTTACGCATTTGTGTATTGCCTTTCAGGTTACCTATTTTGATAAAGGTTAGTGCAGCTCCGGAATCGAGTAAAAAATTTATTTTTCCCGTTTTGGCTTCCTTCCATCGGGAGTGTTACTAGGTCGAGATTATAATTTTTATTCGCCTTACTTGTCACTTGAGTAATTTGATACTCGCTCACGGCTCGCGCCTTAGGCTTTCTCGGTCTCTCTTCTTCTTCACCGCTACTGCTGCTGCCGGTGCTGCTGCTATATGATATCACATCGTCCTTGTCTGACGTATGCTTTCTTACTCTCGCTGCTGCATTACCTGTGGTTTTTTATTTCCATCACTTTTAGATTGGCGCGCCCATTCCTTTTCGGGTCGGCCATTTAACAGCAACATTCTTCCCGTTTATGCCCTACCCTTTTGCAGCGGTTACAATACTTTTCTACGGTATGTATTCCGCTGGGCTTTTCTGTTCTCGGGAGAGAATATCTGTTTGCATATCGGCTCGTACGGCATTCTTGTCCAATATGGCCTAGCTTTCCGCATTTATGGCACTTTACTCCGACGCTTCGAGTTTGTCGGGTTTGCTCCTGACCGTTTTTGCTTCGGTCGTATTATATGTCGAGCGCTGAGGGGGTCCTTTTAATTTCTCCTCTGACGTGGCGCCCAAAATCGCCGCTGTGAGGTTAGCGTAATTTCGTGATCGCACGATAGTTTGAATGTCATCGCGGAGTCCTAGCTGGAAAATTTCTTAGTGCTAGCTTCTGTATCGTATCTAATATCGCTTTTCTTTGTTCGGAAGAATGTTCACGGCCTTCGATCATTGATTGATAAAGTTCCATCGATAATTTATCTACGCGGAGTCGTATTCTCTCGCGCTTTCGCCTGGCTTTGCCGGAGCATATTAAATTCTCGCTGAATATGCGTGGTGCTTCGCTTTGCTAAATAGCACATTTCTATTTCCTGCTTCAATTGAACATACGAACGTATGTCGCGGGTCTGGAAATCGTACATTGCCTTTCCCGTTAATTTTTGTGCAAGTATAGCTTTCAATAATGACTTTTCCTCTGCGGGATTAATTTCGCTCATCGCATAGGTCCTTGCGTTTAGAAATTTTTGTACCTGACTGCGCGAAGTTCCGTCGATTTCCGGAATCATATCGCGGGCTTCTTTCAATTTAATGTACGCATTCGCGGGATCGTGTTGGTTTCTGACGTCTTCCAACGTTTGTCCGTAAGTTATGTCGAATGGACCGTTACTACAAGCGTTTTCGTAATTCGCGGTCTCTAATCTCTGCCTACGATCCTGCATTGACCGGATTTCTTCTAATAGTTCACCAAGTACGGAATCCTGCATGCCTGGGCATTCTCGCGCAGGTTCCGAAGCTCGACGTGGATTATTCGCGGTGTCCGTTGGTTCACTGACCTTAAACGGTTTATTTCCGCGTCTACTTGCTCGGGCGTTACCGGCATTTCGTTTGCGTCCTCGCGGGGTACATTCGCTTGAACCGCTCTTCTTTTGCTGACTCATTTTTCCGGCCGCAGGAGTATAATCTTCTTCTTCCGGATCGAATACGCTACTGTCGTAGGACGTTAGAGAGAACTCTCCTCTTCCGGAATTATTGCTCTGTGTATTGGCGATGTATCTGAACGTGCGTCACTATTTTCGGTGCAGTCTGAGGTGACAGTCTGAGTACGTCACTTTTGTCCTCGTTATTATTTGCGTTATTGTTCTCGTTAATATTATTGTTTTTGTTATTGGGGTTATCTCGGGGACCGTTATTATTTCTAGGTAAAAGACTATCGTCTAAGGAAGCAAATTCGCGCTCTAGTTCGACGTTCGGGTATAATTCTAATACCGGCGAATCTTCATCCGAGTATTCTAAGCTACGTCGGACGTTTTCTGCAATGTCGCGAATGGCTTCCTCTACGATTTGTACGGGGCCTATAGGGCTGATTCTAGGTGTTCGGCGCGCTGCCGCATTTTCGGCTCTATGTAACCACGACGATTGCGGACGGGGCTATCTCGCGTTTCACCGTCCGACATCTACTGTAATATAAGCTCGATTTCGCTCGGCGGGACGTGTTTTTCTGTCCTCTGACATTATCGCTTTATAACGCTTTACAATACGCTTTACAATGTCTCATTCCGACTTACATAGTAGTCACATGTTGCTTGTTGCTGCGCTGGTCGTTGACCGCTGCTTCGTTGCCTGACTGCTTGGCTGGCGAGTCACCGTTGTGGTAGGTCGGCGCCCTCTCCGGTTTTGTCGTTGATAACACTCGTTGGCTGCTACCGGGTGCTTCCTTTGCTCTGGATTGGATTCGGTTGTTCCTCTTGGGGGCTT
>JASTWR010001529.1:0-41135 GCA_030770355.1 Harpagoxenus sublaevis | reverse complement strand
AACATTTATGTAATAAATGTACGTATTCACACGTACATACGACGAGTCGAGCCCAATCGCGCGTCGCACGACACGAATAGATACAGCGTCTTTGTGTGCGTGTCGAGGCGAATGTTTTCAGTCATGGTAGTTTACGTTAGAAAGAGACAACACGGTACCCGTTCAACTATCCCTCTCGGATCGTGAGAAACCGTGGTGGGGGTATGGCAGTGCTCCTTCCAGTATGGTTATAGTTCAATGAAGTACTCATAATGGAAGCAACATGGCGGATAATCGGAATAATCGCGATTAGATTGCGATAGCTCGATATATCTAACCTGACCTGACCGTCAATGTCGCATCTCTGTTATCTAGGACTCTAAGTATAACCAGTAGTCCGACTCTCTGTTGGCACCTTTGATCTATCGATTCCCGATTCGCCGCCATTATTATGGAAGCGCCAACGGCGTATCAACGGTTAAAGGGCCCCGAGTTTTCAGGGTTGTACTTAGACGTTAAAGCGCCCCGGGTTTTCAGGATTTTACTTAGAAGAGGCGCATAAGAACTGTATATATTATTCACGCATTAGAAATGGCCTAGGTAAAAATACAAGAAAAAAGATTGTACGAATAAAAAATGATTAATGAAACAAATTAAGAACTTCTCGTCGCCAGCCAATAATTAAAAACGTAGTAATTTTTAAAATCGACCCAACTGGTCATGTTTATTAATAGGATGTTATCCAGAATTTAGAATTTATTGCGAAAAATATTACCCCAGCCAGGGTTTGAACCTGGAACCTTCCGCTTTCCGTGCAGGCGTCGTCCCAATTCGACCACTGAGGCATGTGGTAATATTTATCGCAATAACAAACTAATATACACATTATCTACGCGCCGACTTGGTTTGTCAGACTTTCAACGCAGCTTCTACTGGAATATTATCCCCTCCTTTCCCTGTTAGTCCATCCAACATTAACTTGCGTGCCGACTTGGTTTGTCAGATTCAACACAGCTCCTGTTGGAATATTAATCCCCTCCCTCCCTGTTAACACACCATTCTTCAGGTCGGGTGAAAATAAAAGTTAGTGTGAAAATGTAGTCTAATAAACTCAATATATCCTCGAAGGAATTAACATTAAACTGAGCAAGAGAGAGAGAGAAGAGAGAGAGAGAGAGATTGATTGATTAATTGATTAGGTTTATTATGCCCAAGCATAAGCTAAAGGGCAAAGGTACAATACAAGCAAGTAAAAAGAAAAAAAAATGTAATGCTTAAGATCTAAATAGATATAATAGAGAGATCTAAATAGATATAATAGAGAGAGAGAGAGAGAGAGAGAGAGAGAGAGAGAGAGAATAATAATTTTTAGATATCAACCAAAGCCTGTGATGTAGTTTAATCGGCGGATTCATAAATAAATGGCATGTTGCGCAAAATTGTTACCTAAATGATATCTTTATCGATGATATTCATTTTGCACCAAAAAACAATAATAAAAAATAGATATAGCAAACAAACATGATGATAAGAAATATAAGATAAAGTAAAATGTATTTAATTGACAATTTGCATATAAAATTGAATAAAATAAAAAATAGATAATATATAAAAATATGCGCTTTGGGTTATTTTATGAATATTATTACGTTGTATATTTAATTTTATCAAAAGAAACTTATCAATGTCACTGGAAGTATTTTTTATTTGAATCTGAAGAATAATGAAAAGTTGTACAGTTTATAAGAGAACGAAATCTTATTAAATAGCGCTATATACATATAGACATAAGACACTTTATGCTCTATTTTATAAGATTTTGTTTTTTTATAAACAACTCTGTACAACTTTCATTATTCTTCAGATTCAAATAAAATACTTCCACATTGATAAAATGACATTGATAAATTTTTTTTAAATAAAATTAAATATATTGATGAGTTTTCTTTTGATTAAATTAAATATACAGCGTAATAATATTCATAAAGTAACCCAAAGCGACATATTCTTATACATTTTTTAATTATATTTGATATTATATGCAAATTGTCAATTGAATACAATTATGTAAGCTCCATTATTTTTCTTCTACGAATTATATAAGCAGTTTAATTTTACATATGTATGTATCTATGGTATACATATATGTAAAAATCTAACATACATATAAAAAATAGCTATATAAAATATTTAGATGTAATTACATAATTACATTATTAACATTGTATATTATGTAAATTATATAATTAAAAAAATTATTTGAGATTTATCAATTTATATATACCGCGCGTGCAAAATATCAAAGAAATAATCTTACATAATGTCAGCTTGAAAACTTTTGTATCAGAAAGTACCAAACGATTGATCTTACATAATGGCAGCCTGAAAACTATTGCATCAGAAAGATTGCTGGTATATTACGAGATAAGAAACTGCTGTACGAGCAGTTGTCTGCAACGACTCGTGTCGGCAGTATCGCTGTGCCACATTATACAAAGCGTAGAAATCGTACAGAAATTTTCAAAAAACATTTGCCATGGAATATTGGTCGATATTGTTTTCGATAGTGATCAGTGCGGTCAGCATTTATTATCTTTTTAAAAATTTCAATTTCTTTAAAAGACATGGTGTTATGCACATACCGCCTGTTCCAATATTTGGAGTCATGACATCGATTATATTTTGCCGAATATCATTCATGGATTTTATCGTAAAGTTATACAATTTTAATCCAAACGCAAAATATTTTGGATTCTATGCTACGACAAATCCAACCTTCTTGCTTCGAGATCCAGAACTCATTAAGACTATCCTTGTTAAGAATTTTGAAGCATTTCCAGATCGTCGTGGTTTCTCCAATTTGAATAATCCTTTACTTGGTAAAAATTTGTTTTCTCTTCACGGGGAAAAATGGCGGAACGTGAGAACTCTGTTGAGTCCCTCTTTTACGTCCAGCAAGATGAAAATGATGTTTACGTTGATGTCGGAATGTGCTGTGGATTTTGCTAAATTTCTATCGACATTGCCAACAGATGAAAGCGATATAAACACGAAAGATGCCTTTTCTAAATATACGAATGATGTCATCGCCACATGTGCTTTTGGAATCAAAATCGACTCCATGAAGGATCCAACGAACAAGTTTTATGTTTACGGCAAGGAATCAACTAACTTTTTAAGAGGCCGCGGCGCCATAAAGTTTCTTTTTCTGAGAACTTTTCCGAGTCTTGGGCGAATTCTCAATGTAAAGATTATAAACGATTACGTGTCGAACTTTTTCAAGAACATTGTAAGACTACAATCGCTACTCGTGATGCAGAGCACATTACACGCCCGGATATGTTACAATTGATGATGGATATTAGAGGCAAAGAAGGTCGTAGAGAACTAGACATCGACGACATGACTGCGCAAGCGTTCATCTTTTTCCTCGGTGGCTTCGATACCAGCTCAACTGCGATGTCCTTCGCAGCTCACGAAATCGCAGCTAACCCAGAAGTTCAGACCAAATTACAGCAAGAGATCGACAATGTTTTGAAAGAGTCGAAAGGAGAAGTGTCTTACGAAGCCATTAACAGACTCGAATATTTAGATGCGGTGATAAACGAAGCCCTCAGATTATATCCGCCAGTCGGCTTCTTGGAAAGGGTATGCAACAAAACTTATGAATTACCACCCACATTGCCGAATGAGAAACCTTTCATTATGAAGAAGGGTATGGTTTTTTGGATTCCGGTTTTCGCAATCCATCGTGATAAAAAATATTACGATAATCCGGAGAAATTTTCTCCAGAAAGATTTCTAGACAACAAGATATACCATAATTCTTCATGTTATATGCCATTCGGATTAGGACCAAGAATGTGCATAGCTAACAGGTTTGCCATGCTGGAAGTCAAAGTCTTACTGTTTCACTTATTAGCGCGATGTGAACTAAACCTTCCGCGAAAACTACATCCCCAATAAAATTCGCCAAAAATCTGCAAATGATGCCGGAGAATGGGTGCTGGTTGAATATTCAGCGTAGAAAAGATATGCATCCTGTGCTGGAGTCTACAGTAGTGAATGGCTAAGTCTTATTGTTAGAAAACATTTCAAATAATAATAACTATATATCTTTTTAATAAAAATTGATTTGTAATAGAAATTACTATAAACGTACATATTATATAGTATTTGTATTATATACAGTAGATAATAATAAATTTAAAATTATATATTAACATTATATGTTGAAAATATTAATATATGTATTATAGATATAATTAGTATTATTGAAATATAATTTAACAAAATCAAAATCGGGACATATTGTAGCAATTCCTATTTAAAGGATACATAGACGCAAATGTATAATCTTTTTCCGTACACGAAAAAAGAAGAAGTTGCTTCAATTAAACGCGACGTCACAGGCTGCCACAAGCATAAATAGTTAATCCATTTGGATATTATTTAAACGAAAACATCAGATAGTTGTTTTAATAATCCAAATATTTGGATCAATTATTATCCTATTGAATTAACTGTATATGCTTGTGGCAGCCCGTGATGTAGACGTTTAATTAATTGCATTTTTTTTCTGTATATGAACATTTTTCTTGTAATTCGTTGATGTATATACAGATATATTTTTGTATAAGAAACAAAATGAAAAAAACGATGGAAAGAAATGCATGTACAGGCAATAGAGATATTTATTATTAAATAATAGTATTAAATATAAATTATTATTTAATAATATTAAACAACAATTTATATAAAACATAAGGTACTTCTGCTTTTTTCAGAGAACTTTATCAATGCATGAGTTTAAATTGTCGGAAAAATGCATAAATTTTACTTTGTAACAGTGCCTAAGCATTATGTTTACCTGGCCAGCCTGGCCTGTGTGTGAGAAAAATAGCACGTATTACCTGATTTTGTAAATCGTTAGCCGATCATGTAATTAAAGTAATCTAACTTTAGTAATAATATATACATACATCACACAGCATCGATAATTAGTATGTCTCTTTTATGCATGCGTCCTTCATTCGTCATGATACAATTATATTGCATAAAGTCAAGCCAAATCGCCCTATCTTGAAAACGCCCTATATTTCTATCACCTAAATGTACTTATTGTACCTAATGATAATTATTGTATCGCGACATGCCAGAAAAATTGTTTGCATTAAAGGAATTTTAGTGACAATTTATTGTAGCATGACAAAAACAAACTGAGAATTGAAAGAAACATACAAGGTGCGCCAAAAGTGAATACAGTCGAATATCTCGTAATCAATGCATTTTAGAAAAGAAGTTTTGGACAAAAGTCGTAAGATTTAAGGTGCGCCTACATCTATCGTAAATGATAGACAAATGTACATCGCAAGCGCGCAATCTCGAAATTCCCGAAAAAAACGCCCGGAAAAACCAAGGGATGAAATCGCTGATCGGTAAGTGAATAATCGAGGTTCCGTAGTAGCCTATGTTTTGCGCAAGGATGTAAAGAGTAATTGTGCAAAAGTTGGTCCAAATCGATCGAATAGTTTAAGAGTGTATAAAGAACAGAAATACATACAGACATTCTATTTTATATATATAGATATGTATAATATGAATTTTTGAAAATAATCTACGAAGGATAATATCAATCATAAAAAAGGAGGGGTGTCAATAAGGCCGTTTTTTGGACCACGTCAGAATCGCTCGAAACTGTGGTATTTTCTTCCTACCGATGTAGCTCACAACCTCCTAGAACCGTTTGCTGTCCGAGCAATTAGAGTCTGAGAACGGGCAACTTGAAATCTCAAAAATCAATGGAGTTTTTCACATGGTGGTAGTGCCGGTCTCATTTCAGCATGTCATTGTTGGGAGGGAGGGAGGAAGTGAGGGTGGGAGGTAGAGGGGGGAGGAAGGAAGGGGGAGGAAGAGGGAGGGGAGAGGGGGGAGAGAGAGAGGAAGGGAGGGAGGGAGAGATACCACAGTTTGGAGCGATCCCTCCCTCTCTCTCCCTCCCTCCCTTCCTCTCTCTCTCCCCCCTCTCCCCTTCCTCTTCCTCCCCCTCCCTTCCTCCCCCCTCTACCTCCCACCCTCCCTTCCTCCCTCCCTCCCAACAATGACATGCTGAAATGAGACCGGCACTACCACCATGTGAAAAATTCCATTGATTTTTGAGATTTCAAGTTGCCCGTTCTCAGGCTCTAATTGCTCGGGCAGCAAACGGTTCTAGGAGGTTGTGAGCTACATCGGTAGGAAGAAAATACCACAGTTTGGAGCGATTCTGACGTGGTACAAAAAACGGCCTTATTGACACCCCTCCTTTATTGTGGTCATAGGGAAACACGGGGTAACAGTCGTGGCACACAAAGAAACTTGAGCTGTAAGACGTATAAAGAAATCAACAGTTTGGATTTGCTACCGCTTACGTTATGCCTTAAGTTCTTGACTGCGATTGGCTGATTTCCTTACTGCTTAAGTTTTTTGTGTGCCACGACCCTAATGGAGGCCATGGGATAATGAGAGTCATGCAGTGATAGGGGAGAAGGGGGGAATTGGGGCCACTGGGTAATAAGAACCATCGTAATATAAAATAACTATCGCGCGTAAATATTCGAATCTGCGTGTGAGCGACTGCTTGTCGAACATCGCCCCCCGTGCCAGTAGAATATTCCATCAGTCTCGCTTTGTTTGCTCAGGAAAACGCACGTTGTGTTTTTGCCCGCTTTGTTACAATTTTCATTGACCTTTGCTTAAGCAAGTAAGTAGTTATATTTTCTACTAATTCAATGAACTCTTTCTTTATTATTAGTGTCATAGGTTACCTTTATTGACAAAACATTAAAAATTAAAAAAATCTGATGAGTAGTTATTTTTTTATTCGCTGACCAAAAGTTACACCAATTGGGTAATTAGAACTAACCGAGTCGGGGTATTTAGAACTGGCTCCAATTACCCCTGAGGATCCAGGATCGAACAAATGTCTTGTATGTTTTGACGTTGGGAAGGATAATGAGCTCTGGTTTCGTTGTAGAAACTGTGGAAAGTGGGTTCATGCCGACTGCGTAGATTGTGAGAAAGCAAACATTTTTATTTGCGACCTTTGTATTCATATAAAAAGTAATATACTAAAACCACGGTCTTACATAACTAAAACTATTCATACAAATTATTATAAAATGATAAAAAGGTTAAAAGATTAAAAACTTATTTTTTACATATGTTTTATTATTATTAATAAGTTTCCATTTAAATACTTTATTACGCACTTAAAAATATTCCGCATAAGCAATGGATCTCATTACCCATAAGGTGGTTCTCATTGCCCGATGCCTGGGGTAATGAGAGTTTTTTTCCATTTTTAAAAAATGTGTTTTTTTGTATGTTTGTACTATAATTGAAAAATTCTGTTGTATGCCATATTGAAGCTTGATGTTTGCACAATTTAATTGATAAAAGTTCCAATAAATATTCGGTGATTATAACATATTTATTAATATTTTTCCTTAACTGGTGCCAATTCCCCCGTCCTCCCCTACGTGTATCCGAATGAGTTTGAACGTGTTTTGTTTAGCGCTGAATTATAAAAACGCGAGAAGGGGACGGCTAATGCATTGCATTGCCACTCGGTCGCTTCGCGTCTGAAGAGGCCTCAAGTGATTTTCGCGCTTCATCCTTGTAATCTTCGTCGATCTTTGTCGATGAAATGTGAGCATTGAAAAACACATTACTACAATTCATTACATTTTATCATTAGAGTAGACCTCAGTAATATATGTAAACAACTTTTTGCCTTAAAACAATCACCCGTTTTTTAATCAATCAATTCAAATAAACAATAGTTTGTTTTGGGTAATGATTGATAGTCAAATGGCTCTTACAATAATGATAAAGAAAATATCTGCATCTTTTGTGCTGAAACAGGAAAATCAAACGAATTATGGTAAGTATTATACCGTTGCGCGCAGATCCTGTGGCCATTGGGCTCACGCTGATTGCTCTAAATGCGATTCAGCTAAAAAATACGTGTGCGTTTTTTGTTGTCATCATTAAGATGGACAACTTTTTGAGATGCATATTCCTATAATAATTAAAGTTTCTATTGGTAAAAGTATATTCTCTTGTGTCGTAATATGGGGGAAAATAGTTATATTGTTGTATTTTAAATTTATTTAGTGATGGTTCTAATAATTATCCCGTGTACTGACTCTCATGTATATTTTTTTCATACATTTTTAATAAAATTATTGGGAGATTTTATTATGAGAAAAACGGTACCTACTCAATTACATTGAAATGCGACTTTTTGTTCTCACTAATCTTGCCAAACATGAAAAATGTGCTTGCTTTCTACGCATATCCTTAACAAACATTTTTGCTATTTGTGAGACAATTTTTTATCTTTTGCTAATAGAGAATCAATGTGTAAATCAAACATTTATCTATTTTTATTACATTATTGACGGTTAGTAATTTATTAGACATCTTTTCTCTAAAAATCCGCTGATTTCTCATCTTAAAATTCAAAATAACTACAAAACCTGACGTGATGGAGCCAATTTGGACAGCGGCATTATTTTTTGTGACCAAAAATCCATAAGAGACATCTACTCTGGTTAGAGTTACATGACCAAAATTTCATTGTGGTCCTGTGTAATTATCATTAAGTATAATAAGTATATTTAAGTAATAGAGATATATTTTCAAGATAGTGCGATTTGGCTTTATGCATTATTTTAATTTGGGAATCCGACAGCAATATATTATAACGCATGAAAAATGCATGCATAAAAGAAACATAATAAATTAAAAGGATTAATGCTAAAGGATTTATGCTGATACATATATGTATATTACTAACGCCAGATTACTTTATTTACATGATCGGCTAACGATTTATAAAATCAGGTAATACGTGCTCTTTTTCTCACACACAGGCCAAGTAAACGTAATGCCTAGGCACTGTTATACAAAGTGCAATTTATGCATTTTTCAGACAATTTAAACCCATATATTGATAAAGTCCTTTGAAAAAAGCAGAAGCACGTACCTTATGTTTTATAAAAATTGTAATTAAATATTATTAAATAACAATTTATATTTAATACTATTATTTAATAATAAATATCTCTATAGCTTACATGCATTTATTTTCATTGTTTCTTTCATTTTGTTTCTACAAAAATATATTAAAAATATATTTAAATATAAACGAATTACAAGAAATGTTCATACGGAAAAAGATTATAGAATCGATCCTATAAATAAGAATTGTTACGATCTGTCGCAATTTTGCTTTTGTTAAATTATATTTCTATAATATTAATTATATAGATATATTAATATTTGCAACAAATAATTTCAATATATATAATTTTGAATTTATTATTATCTACTGTAATATAATCTACTATAATACAAATACCTACAATATAATATGTATATACGTTTATAGTATAATTTCTATTATGTAAATCAATTTTTATTTAAAAAAAACTTTCTAGTTATTATTATTTGAAATGTTTTCTAACAATAAGACTTAGCCATTTTCTACTGTAGACTCCAGCACGGGATGCATATCTTTTCTGCGCTGAATACTTAACCAAAACCCACTCTCCGGCTTCATTACCATACTTTTGGAGAATTTTACTGGGGATGGAGTTTTCGCGGAAGGTTTCAGTTCACATCGCGCTAATAAGTGAAACAGTAAGACTTTGACTTCCAGCATGGCAAACCTGTTAGCTATGCACATTCTTGGTCCTAATCCGAATGGCATATAACATGAAGAATTATGGTACATCTTGTTGTCTAGAAATCTTTCTGGAGAAAATTTCTCCGGATTATCGTGGTATTTTTTATCACGATGGATTGCGAAAACCGGAATCCAAAGAATCATACCCTTCTTCATGATGAAAGGTTTCTCATTCGGCAATGTGGGTGGTAATTCATAAGTTTTGTTGCATACCCTTTCTAAGACGCCAACTGGTGGATATAATCTGAGAGCTTCGTTTATCACCGCATCTAAATATTCGAGTCTGTTAATGGCTTCGTAAGACACTTCTCCTTTCGACTCTTCCAAAACATTGTCGATCTCTTGCTGTAATTTGGTCTGAACTTTTGGGTTAGCTGCGATTTCGTGAGCTGCGAAGGACATCGCGGTTGAGCTGGTATCAAAGCCACCAAAGAAGAAGATAAACGCTTGCGCAGTCATGTCGTCGATGTCTAGTTCTCTACGGCCTTCTTTGCCTCTAATATCCATCATCAATTGTAACATATCCGGGCGTGTAATGTGCTCTGCATCACGAGTAGCGATTGTAGTCTCTACAATGTTCTTGAAAAAATTTGACACGTAATTGTTTATAATCTTTACATTGAGAATTCGCCCGAGACTCGGAAAAGTTCTCAGAAAAATAAATTTTATAGCGCGGCCTCCTAAGAAACTAGTTGCTTCCTTGCCGTAAACATAGAACTTGTTCGTTGGATCCTTCATAGTGTCGATCTTAATTCCGAAAGCACATGTGGCGATGACATCATTCGTATATTTAGAAAAGGCATCTTTCGTGTTTATATCGTTTATTTTATCTGCTGGCAATGTCGATAGAAATTTAACAAAATCCACAGCACATTCCGACATCAACGTGTACATCATTTTCATCTTGCTGGACGTAAAAGAGGGACTCAACAGAGTTCTCACGTTCCGCCATTTTTCTCCGTGAAGAGAAAACAAATTTTTACCAAGTAAAGGATCATTCAAATTGGAGAAACCATGACGATCTGGAAATGCTTCGAAATTCTTAACAAGGATAGTTTTAATGAGTTCCGGATCGCGAAGCAAGAAGACTGGATTTGTCGTGGCATAGAATCCAAAATATTTTGCGTTTGGATTGAAATTGTATAACTTTAAAATGAAATCGGTGAATGATATTCGATTAAATATAATCGATGTCATGGCTCCGAATATTGGAACAGGCGGTATGTGCATAACACCATGTTTTTTAAAGAAATTGAAATTTCTAAAAAGATAATAAATGCTAACCGCACCGATCACTATTGATAACAATATCGACCAATATTCCATGGCAAATGTTATTTGAAAATTTCTCCACGATTTCTACGCTTTGTATAATGTGGCACAGCGATACTTCCGACACGAGTCGTTGCAGACAACTGCTCGTACAACAGTTTCCTATCTCGTAATATACCATCAATCTTTCTGATGCAATAGTTTTCAGGCTGCCATTATGTAAGATCAATATTTGATACTTTCTGATGCAAAAGTTTTCAAGCTGACATTATGTAAGCTCATTTCTTTGATATTTTACACGCGCGGTATATATAAATTGATAAATCTTAAATAATTCTTTTAATTACATAATTTATATAATATACAATGTTAATAATGTAATTATGTAATTGCATCTAAATATGTAGCTATTTGTTATGTATGTTAGATTTTTATGTATACCATAGATACCTACATACACCGATGTATGTAGGTATCTATGGTATACATAAAAATCTAACATACATAACAAATAGCTACATATTTAGATATGTAAAATTAAATTGTTTATATACCTAATCTGTAGAAGAAAAATAATGGAGTTTATATAATTGGATTCAATTGACAATTTGCATATAAAATCGAATAAAATAAAGAATAAATAATGTATAAAAATATATTGCTTTAAATTGTTTTATAAAATAATATGTATTACGTTGTATATTTAATATTTTATTAAAAGAATTTTATCAAAGAAAACTTATCAATATTTAATTTTATCAATATAATTAATTTTATCGAAAGAAAGCTCGTCAATGTCACTGAAAGTAGGGGAAGATGCTATACCTTGAGTACAGCTGTACGTTGGAACTTCGCTATAATTGAATAGTATTCGCATCTGGCGACAACTTATAATATAGTGCCAATTGTTGAGTTATTTGTTAATCTTTTTAAATCTGTAGTTTTGTGTTGTTACGATTATTTACACGTAAGTTATGTCAACTTTTGTATTTTATGAGAAAAGTAAATTTATTCAAATTTGTACTGTAATTTTTGTAATTTTTTATAATAAAGATATTGTTATGAGCCAATGATAGTAAGAATGTGTTGAATATGTAGAATAATGTAGTAAATTATTTATAACCTCATTTCTGACCTATAAGCTATTAACTAATTTTTTATTAGAAATTGGTTTCCTATGTACCTTGGAACATGCGAAGGTTGTGTACCTTGGAATGTTATTTCAAAAGTATATTAGCTAATTGTTATTTTTATATAACTTTTAGTTATTTGTTTAACTACAATTTTTGTTATTTTACTGACAGCTAGAGTAATTGGAAGCTATTTGTTTGTATTATAGCCACCATATGCCACGTAGTAAACGTGGAATAAAAAGGCCAAGGCCAGATGCTAAAGCTCTGATATCTGCTGTAAATGCAGTTTTAGGAACTGAAACGACACGTATCTCACTAAGATACCTGAGACGTCCCTGATTTTATTGTCCGTTAAGAGATGCTTAAATAATTTATTAAAATTAAGCGTGATATTATTTTATTTTTTATTTTATTTTATTTCTATTTTTACCTTTTTGTTTTATTTCATTATTTAATAAATATTTTATTAGAAAGAAAAGTAAAAGTAATTATATAAAGAATTATTTATGACAATAATAATTTATCTCGCCAGATTTGAATCTTTTTCAGTTTAATAATTTATCAAAATGTAACTAAATTTAATAAAATATTATATTTCTTTAAAAAGATTTACTTTTTTAAAAGAATTACAATTTTTTATAGGTGTCCCAAGGTACAAAAGGAGTGTTCCAAGGTACATCAAGGCTGCTGTACCTTGAAACAAAATTACCAACTGCAAAAAATTGGTGTATTCTCTTCCCAGATGGTAATAAAAATTTGAATCTATTTTTATACTAAGATATCGTATATACATATATATATATATGTACTTTAATAATATATTTTTTTCAAAACTTTTTAATTAAAACTCTGGCTCAGAAAAATCAAATACTTAAAAGTGTTCCGAGGTACAGCATCTTTCCCTATTTTATTTAAATATGAAAAATAATGAAAAGTTGTACAGTTTATGAGAGAACAAAATCTTATAAAATAGCGCATGAAGTGTCTTATGTTTATATAACGCTACTTTATAAGATTTCGTTCTCTTATAAGCTATACAATTTTTCATTATTCTTCAGATTCAAATAAAATAAAAAGCGGTCGAATTACTCTTTAATATTGTCGAATAAAATACTTCCAGTGACATTGATGGGTTTTCTGTTGATACAATTAAATATATATTGATGAGTTTCCTTTTAATAAAATTAAATATACAACGTAATAATGTTTATAAAATAACCCAAGGCGCATATTTTTATGCAATATTCATTTTTTATTTTATTCAATTTTATATGCAAATTGTCAATTGAATACATTTTACTTTATCTGATATTTCTTATTATTATGTTTGTTTGGTATATCTATTTTTTATCACTGCTTTCTTGGTACAAAGTGAAGAAATAAATATCATCGATAAAGATACGAGTATCATTTACGTAACAATTTTGCAGCATGCTATTTATGGATACGCCGATAAAACTACATCACAGGCTTTGGTTTCATATCTAAGAATTATTATTCATTGCCAATAGAAATACTCGAGGAAATACTTATATCACCAACTACATCAGTATTCAATTAATGATATGTGGAATGATTGTGCAATTTTTCGTATTATAGAGGTATGTGGACTAATGAAATTCACATAGGTGTTGCATCGAAGTATAAACATGCGTCAACTGCAAATAATCGTCAGCGGACTACGTACCACACCACTGTGTATGTATAAGTATATAACAAAATTACATATATATATATATATATTATAGTAGCTCTTTTTATAAAAAAATTGTTATTACGGCAATTATCGTCTACATTTAAAATTAAATATTTTTTTAGTAATAAGTTGTTTAAAAGATTTATAGAAGTAAAATGTACAAATTATCACTTTTCTATTTTTTATTTTTAACATTATACTCTGCTTGTATAAAAAACTTATAGACAGTACTAAGAATTGTTAATCTAAAAAATTTTAAATACGAGATTATGTTATTCAGCGTCATATTATACGTATAAGTTATTATAATACACTATTAAAATTTTAAAGATTTTAACATTAGAAAATTAAATTACGAAATCAATTAGTGTTGTAAATGATATTCTATTATGGTATATGTTAATAACAAACACATGTAGATTATTATCAGTAGTTTTTGTTAATTTGTGTTACTTACATATTTTCATCATAATCTCGATTTTGCAATTTTATGAAGTCCACTTTTCTACTTTTATCTTTAATTCTATCATGACTATAAATCATTTTGACCTTGACTTCTATCATATTATACAGATGAGAAAATATCATTCTGACAATCATTCAATTAACTCAATTGCTTGATAAGCATTGCACTCAATGATTTAAGTTGAACACAATGTTACAACAAGGTTAAAAGAAGGTTATAATGTCGAAATGTTTTTAAGGACAATCTTACAACTTTTGCGAAATTTATGAAGAAAAAGGTATTGTAACTTATGCATGATCGAAAATACATATGTACTTCTGTATATATATATACAGGGTGGACCATTTTAATCAATGCACGCAAATATCTCGAAAGATATGGAAGATACGGAAAAATACGATATTTTAGACAAAAGTCGTATGGTTTCAAGGGGGACATAAAATGGTGGCAATGATTTAACCTTGGATGGTCGTTCGAAGCTCACGAACAACATTAATAAATAACCACTGTAATTTTTTATGTTTACTTCCATATATCGTAAAATAAAATTTACCACGATTTTATCTGCTTATTTCAAATTGTTTTTCTACATATACGATATTAAGTACCATTTTTTTTAGGATCGTGATTTTTTCATTTTCTGGTTTTTTGACTATAACTATAACACATCTTATATAGTATATCAGTTCCGCCCCCCCCCCCCCCCGCCGCCGCGGGAGAAACGGACTCTCGGCAGGGGAAGGGCTCCGCTAGGGCCTCATGAAGGACCTTTCGGGTGACCCCCCCGAGCGGGGGGATGGTCTCTCGGCGGGAGGGGGGGCTCCGTCTCTCGGGGAGACCCCCCCGCGGGGGGGAACAGCCTCCCAACGGGGAAAAACTGGGCTCCGTCTTTCGAAAGAGACGATAAACCGTTGGTCCAAAAATCCGAGCATCTAGCTAAACACAGAGTGGGGATACAAAGGATCATAACGATCTAGGTGTCATCTGGCACTCTAGTAGGACCACCCACTATTACTAATCAGTTCCGTAGTTTCATATATTGTTTCTTAAATAAATTGCGAAGAAAATGAGACATATTTGATATAAAAATACTAATTCCTCTATTTTCTACAAGATTTTAAAATTAGGTATACGATATTGGGTGCGCGTTTACCCTATTATTAGTTTTTGCTTCCTCATAGAGGAAGCTTTGTTTTCGTTAAAAAATTATTTTTTTAGTTGCCGCTGCCAATGTGTTCAAAATGTTCTAAAACGTCGAAAAATCGCTATTTTAAAAAATGTCGGTATGTATGTATGTCTGACTGTATGTCTGTCTGTATGTGCCAAATTTACCGAAATTTCTATAACTCCAGAACTGATCAACCAAATCTTAACCAATTATATATGAAATAGAGGTAGAAAAGACTGAAGAATATAATAGAATTTAAAAAATTGCGAATATTTTAAAATTTTAACCTTTAAGGGCTACATCTCAAGTCTCAATAATTGAGATTTTTTACAAATTGATGTTTTTTGACAATTTAGTATTAATTATTGGCAATTTTTCTAATTATATTATATTCTTCAGTCTTTTCTACCTCTATTTCATATATAATTCTTTAAGATTTGGTTGATTAGACTCAGCTTCATAAAGCTTCTATGTATGTACGAATTCTCCGAAATTTGAAATGTCAATCAAATTTTAAAAAATTATATATGAAATAGGGGTAGAAAAGACTGAAAAATCTAATAAAATTAGAAATAGCCCGATATCTCAAAATTAATGGAAATTAGAGCAACATTTAAATCTTAACGAATTTTCTATCTATCTATATAAAATAGAATGTCTGTATGTATGTCTGTTCTTTATACACTCTTAAACTATTCGACCGATCTGGACGAACTTTTGCACAGTTACTCTTTACATCCTTGCGCAAAACATAGGCTACTACGGAACCTCGATTATTCACTTACCGATCAGCTACTTTATTCCTTGGTTTTCCCGGGCGTTTTTTCGGGAATTTCGAGATTGCCCGCTCGCGATGTACGCACAGAACTTCGATATTTCACTTACCGATTACCGATTTTATCCCTTTGTTTTCCCGGGCGTTTTTTAAGTCTGTCTGTTCTTTATACACTCTTAAACTATTCAACCGATCTGGACGAACTTTTGCACAGTTACTTTTTACATCCTTGCGGAAAACATAGGCTACTACGGAACCTCGATTATTCACATACCGATCAGCTACTTTATTCTTTGGTTTTCCCGGGCGTTTTTTCGGGAATTTCGAGATTGCTCGCTCGCGATGTACGCACAGAACTTCGATATTTCACTTACCGATTACCGATTTTATCCCTTTGTTTTCCCGGGCGTTTTTTAAGTCTGTTTGTTCTTTATACACTGCTAAACTATTCGACCGATCTGAACAAACTCTTGCACAGTTACTCTTTACATCCTTGCGCAAAACATAGGTTACTACGGAACCTCGATATTTCACTTACCGATCAGCGTTTTCATCCCTTGGTTTTCCAAAGCGTTTTTTCGGGAATTTCGAGATTGCTCGCTCGCGATGTACACAGAACCTCGATATTTTACTTACCGATTACCGATTTTATCCCTTGGTTTTCCCGGACATTTTTTAAGTAAAATATCGAAATTCTGTGTACATCGCAAGCGAACAATCTCGAAATTCCTGAAAAAACGTCCGGGAAAACCAAGGGATGATTACAGTATTTGTTGAATACTATTTCTTATTTAAATTTAATTTCAATCTCAAATTGAACTTTTGCAATAGGTTTTACAAAAAATATTGTAAGTATGTGGTATTTGCGGAAAACAACAAATTACGTTACATGCGAGCAAACAATCTCGAAATTCCCGAAAAAACGCCCGGCAAAAACCAAGGGATAAAGTCGCTGATCGGTAAGTGAAATATCTGAAAAGCAGAAATAACTCATTAGCGTGAAACTCGAGTAAAAAAAGACCGGTTACGACATGTTCAATTAAGGAAAACATTTATGCGGTCCGATTTGAAATTAGAGGCATTTAGTTATGATCCAAATTACGAATATCAATTTTTTTTTTCGTCCTTCTGTATTGTTATAAGGGGATTAAACTAGCAACACCTATTCAATTTTTTATTAAAACTTTGTAACGGACAGGTATATGATCATATAAAAATATGCGTTAAAAAGATTGATTTCTTTAGAAACTTTTTTATCTGTTTAATTTTTTTCATATAATCAGTGGTTTTTAAGAAAAAAAATAAAATAAATTATCGTGCACAGCACGATGCTAAATAGCATAGGTTTCGAATTATAAGAAGTTAAATTTTAAAATAAAAACAAGCAAAACAAAATTAGAGTAAATGTTGGAAAAATTTGAGCGAAAACAACAAAATTATAATAAATGTTGAAAATGACCACCCCCGGCTATGACACAAGAGTCTACCCCTCGTTTCATTAATTGACATATACGTTCAAATTCCTAGGTGTGTTTCTGATGGCCCCGTGAACTTGGAACAACATACCTAAAAATCTCAGTTTTTTTTAGAGTTCTGGCATTCTTTTGAATAGTTCTACAGTTCTGTATCAAATATATCAATAGTTCTAGCAATTAAAAGCAAAAAATTGATTTCTGAAAATTCAGTGTGCCCAAACTGTAACTCGTATTGGGATTGGCGGTCGTGACGTCACCAAGGCAAGATGGCCGGAGAGAGTAGGTCACTTGTCACTGTACAATACGACGTATGTGCGTATTTATAAGATTGAAGTTAAAATGAGACTGCCCATAAGTGAAATATGAAATTTTACCAATTCGATGCCTTCATGCCGCAATTTTGTTGAAGGTGAAAGAGTATTAAATGCAAGTCATGTTATATTTTGCGGTAAAACAAGTGTTGATGTTGATTGTATTCGTTTCATTGCATTTTGCTTGCAAACTTCGAATTTAAAAAGTAATCCTCACGAGATTACTGGATCAATTTCTTCTGCTGGGAAAATTTTAGATATAAAATGTTCCTGCAAAGCCGGATTAAGTAAAAAATGCAAACATAGTGTGGCTGTTTTCCTAGATCTGAATAGGTTAGTTTATTATTACTTTCTTCTCGATAGCCTTATTAATTAATTTATGATATAAATTATGCTTCTTTATTGTAAATTAAAAAAAATATTAAATTAATTTTAAGTTATATGTAAAAACTAAAAAGAATATTTTTGTTTACAGTATCTGTTTTAAAATTGAAGTAGCATGACAGTATTGACATTATTTAACCAATTCTTTGCAATTATTTTTGCCCATACCAAAGATAATTTTTTTTTTTTAGAATGGATGTTAATGATTTGGATTTAGTATCTTGTACTGATACTAAATGCTTGTGGAAAATGCCACATGCAAAATCTATGGAAAAATATACGCCAAGCCCATTACATGAACACGAATGTTTAAATAAAAAATTTAAGAAAGAATACATTGCTACGTTAACGAAAGAACAAAGAAAAGAAATAAATGAACTTCTTATTACCAACAACCAGAACTCAGCTTTGTACAAGCATATGTATGGATAATTTTGATCAAATCTTTTTTAAAGTAACTTTTAATCAATCAAATTAAAACAAATTGATTCTTATACACTTTATAACATTTTTACAAATAATTTGTACATAAAATTTCACTAATTACATTGGGTGTATTATAATTCGTCAATTCGATTTATTTATGTGGCAGCCGGCGACCTACTCTTTTGGGTTCTAATTTTCGCCACCAGATAGCGTATCACAGTTTAGCCATTCCCAATACCTACATATTTAAGAAAGATAACAGTTTCGACCGGATCATATTTTTGCGACTTTTTCACGTGGTTTTGTAAGAAATTTTAATTACTTTCTAGTAATGCAATTATTTTTCAAATAAAAATTATATTTAACATTTAAGAATAAATTTTTATTTAAAAATAATTTTTTTACGCGTTTTAGCCGATCTGATAAGAGTTCTGCGTAGCGTCTTCCAAGTTCTACAAAAAAATCATATAACTTTTCCCTGTGAAATAATTATTTCTCAAGTTGTCGCCGTTTTTAACATTTAAGAATCAACTTTTCGACGATTTCTGACAGTTCTGTGAGTTCTATTATAATTTTCCTGTAGTTCTGAACGTGTCCTAACGTTTTCCGAAGAGTTCTGGTGATAAGTAGGGGAGACCGGGGCACCATGGGCCACAAAACTTTAAACTCGGAAAAGTATTATTAAATATAAGTTTTTTGTTTCATTTTTTTTTATAATTAAAGCACAATGTATATTTTATAATTTATATAGTGTATTTGGTAAATATTAATTAGTTTCTGAGAAAAAAATTTAAACATATTTTTTGAGAAATGACCCAAGGTGCCCCATACCCGGGGCACCATGGGTCTGTCACTGGGGTACTATGGGTCACACACAAAAACTAGGTTTATATTCATTCAAGATAGTTGAAAAGGAGATTTATTTTATACATTGACAACAAAATGTCAGATCGACTCACTACTAAAATATTATTTAAAAAAAAAAAAAACCAAAAATCTGACGTTTCATTACAAACTCTTTTTATTAATAACTTAGGACTTCCTTTTATTTCTTTTTTTGTTTTCTCTTCCGTGTCTTCTTTTCCTTTTCTTCTTGTTTTTTCTTTTTTTTCACCAAGTTTTATTTCTCCGGAGAATTAGTCAAAATTTTGCTGCTACCCTGCTGCCTGCGTTTTCTTGTTTCATATCGATGTGTTGCCTTTGCATAGCCTCTAATTTCTGCGGGATTTTTAAACGACGTTCCTAATAAGCCTTCGTTTGCTACAGCATTCATTTCTTGTAGAGGAGTTTGTGATAGACCCGCTACATTTATTTCTCGTAGAGGAGTTTGTGATGGGCCCGCTACATTCATTTCTCGTAAAGGAGTTTGTGATGGACCCGCTACATTCATTTCTCGTAGAAGAGTTTGTGATGGGCCCGCTACGGTGTCAGTTTCCTCTGTCGTCACACTTGATGAAAGGGGCCGTTCCGAAACTGAACTCGGGAGAAAATCATCATCGCTGAATACATGTGGATCATAAGGGTCTTTTTAACATACCTGTCTTTTTAAAAGCATTGATGATGTTATTTGGTGCCATAGCACGTGGCAGGGCTGCGTGCCGACAAAACCAGCTACTTCATAAATGGATACAGTTTTCCCTGGGTGATTCAGCATCCATGAATCGATAGCAGAATTGTAAAACTTCTGGAATGGACCGTATAGGCCAATATCAAGGGGCTGCATCCGGTGTGACGAATGCGGAGGTAGCGTTAAAATGTGGACACCATTTGCTTTTGCTAACTCGAAGACTTCTAAACTTATATGACTCTCATAATTATCATAGATCAAAAGTGATGGGTTATCCTTTGTGCTGTATGAAAATTGTATGAAATGCTGCATTGTTTTAACAAAAAGTTGGTCATCCAGCCTGATTGATTGGCCAGACCTAACGAGTTAGGCGGAGCACCTTTCAGCATGTGATCGCGGAAATTTACCCGAGGAAATATCAAAACAGGTGGTAAATAGTTTCCATCGGCACGGACAATGCAACATGTTGTAATAAGAACTCCTCTTTCCGTACTTTTGATTTTACACACAGCTTTGCAACCTTTCTCAGCAATTATCTTCCCACTATTTTGAACTGTCATAGTTTTTGTTTCATCTAAATTATAAATTCGTGAAAGATTCCCAAGTCGCGGCTCTTTCCTTAATAATGTTTCATAGTTACTAAAAAATGCCTGCACATTATGGCGATTAAATGCGGTAGCACGAGCGAGACTGCATCCCTCTGGAGACCGAAGTGACAAATCTTTGTGTCTTTTAAAAAATCCTGATAACCAATCTTCCCCAGCCATCTCTCTTTTAATCCACGACTCAGGACATTTAACTTTATTAACAATAGCAGTTTCATAGGCTAATTTGCGGCAGTCTTTTGATGTTAATCCATAAAACATTTTGCAGCACATTTTTAAATAATCAGCAATTGCATGCTCTTGATCATCAGTAAAAACTTTTGCATGACTGTAGTTCGGTTTAAGTTCAAATTCTACACCAGGTGTGTTTATATACTTAATCTTGCGTCTTAGGGTTTCTCTTTTGACACTGCATTCCTCAGCTGCACTTCTTATGCTCCTTCCTTTAGCAACTAAATCAATTGCTTTCCGGAGATCAGCTTCATCATACATGCCCTTTCATAGACTTTCTTTTATATGTGCGAACCATGATCTGAAACAAGAATGTAAAATAACTATTTTGTATTGCCCCGTTTTATCATAAATAAGTTAGTGTGTGACCCATGGTGCCCCAGCATTGGGTGGCCCATCGTGCCCCAAGTGCACTTAATGTAGAAAACGGTGAAACGTAATCGAAAAAATAAATGATGCATGATTATCTATAGTGCAATAAAATGCGTTTGTAAGTAACTATTATTTACGATAATAATACGAAATGAGACTGTCAAATATTCAGCAGTGTATATTACGATGTGCAATGTAAAATATCCGCGACCCTATACAAGATCCTTTATACACATACAATCATTTCTCTGTTTTATTTTCTATTATTTATTCAATATTTCACTTAAATATTTATTCCATTTCATGTTTTTTTTCCTCAAGTATTTGCAATATTAAAATTTAGATTAATCATAATACGCGTGCATCTACCACTTCTGTAGATCGCAGCGCCGCTCTTAGGCTGGCGCCAGACTATGCGCGATTCGTGGTTCGTGATTCGTGAATCGTGCATTTGTTTCCCATTCGTGTTAAGCACGGATGGTATACAAATACACGATTCGCGAATCACGAACCACGAATCGCGCATAGTCTGGCGCCAGCCTTACGTATGCAAGTCGAAATAATTTATGGGTCGTGAAATGAACGCCCCCCACCACCTTCGTTTCAAGACCTGTATGTAAGACCGTGAGTTTTACCAACCTAAACATTATTAACCTAAACAGTCAATGACCCATGGCACCTCGTGGCTCATGGTGCCCCGGTCTCCCCATTATTTATTCATTTTTTAAATAATTCTTATCTCCCGAGAAAGCTGCATTTAAGGGTATATGGGTGAAGCGCTGGCAAATTTTCGACAGTTCTGTGAGTTCTATTATAATTTTCCTGTAGTTCTGAACGTGTCCTAACATTTTCCAGTAAGTTCTAATAATAAAAATTATGTGATTATTTATTAAGTAATTTTTTTTTTCAAGAAAGCCGCATTTACGGGTGTATGGGTGAGACGCTGGCCGATTTTCGACAGTTCTGTGAGTTCTATTATATTTCTTGTGTAGTTCTGAACGTGTCCTAACGTTTACCAGAGTTTTAATAATAATAATTACTTATTCATTTTTTAAATAATTTTTAAATCCCGAAAAGCCCTTTTTACGGGTATATGAGTGAGACGATGGACGAAATCTCAGTTGCGGTTTATATATAATAATTTTTTATAGGTTTTATCACATTAAGTATTGTCTACAGAGTTCCCGGCAGTAGCAATCTTGTATGATTTTTAAGTAAATTAAAATCGCCCGAGCTCTGATTTACCCCTGGTTTCCATGCACGCGTAGCCGCGCGTTATAACGCGTGTCAAACATGCGTTTCCATAGGTTACCCTAATCAAATACGTGCTTTTATCAAACGCGCGCGTTTGACGCGCAATTTTACGCGCGGCAACGCGTGCATGGAAATCAGGGGTTAGAAAGAATAATGTGGGACGCTGTGCGAAATCTCGGAGTTCTGGTTTATAAAAATGTTTTCGTACAGTTCTGAACACATATAAGTATTTTCTAAAAAGTTCCTGGCACTAGCAGTTGTATGATTTTTAAATAATTTATTTTTTCAAATTATTCTTTTGACATGAGTACTAAGCGCTCGGGCGGTATTAATTTTTTTTTAAATCATACAACATTGCTAGTGCTGAGAACTCTTTAGAAAATACTTGAATGTGCTAAGAATTATACAAAAAAATTTTTACACAAACCAGAACTCCGAGATTTCGTCCAGCGTTTCACTCATATCCATAAATGCGTTTTTCTCGGGCGATAAAAATTAGTTAAAAAATGAATAAGTAATGCTTGTCGCCAGAACTCTTCGGAAAACGTTAGGACACGTTCAGAACTACAGGAAAATTATAATAGAACTCACAGAACTGTCAAAAGAGTTTGCCAGAGCTTCACCCATATATCCTTAAATGCAGCTTTCTCGGGAGGTAAAAATTATTTAAGAAATGAATAAATAATACTTATTACCAGAACTTTTCGGAAAACGTTAGGACACGTTCAGAACTACAGGAAAATTATAATAGAACTCACAGAACTGTCAGAAATCGTCGAAAAGTTGATTCTTAAATGTTAAAAGCGGCGATAACTTAAGAAATAATTATTTTACAGGGACAAGTTATATAACTTTTTTGTAGAACTCAGAGAACGCTACGCAGAACTCTTATCAGATCGGCTAAAACGCGTAAAAAAGTTTTTTTAAATAAAAATTTATTCTTAAATGTTAAATATGGTTCTTATTTAAAAATCAATTTTATTACTGGAAAGTGATAAAAATTTCTTGCAAAACCACGTGGAAAAGTCGCAAAAATACAATCTGTTCGGGACTGTTACCTATCTTAGATATGTAGGTATACGAGTTACAGTTTGGGCGCACTGGATTTCCAGAAATCGATTTTTTGCTTTTAATTGCTAGAACTATTGATATATTTCATACAGAACTGTTGAACTATTGTAAAACCAGCTAGAACTCCGAAGAAATAATTGATTTTCATAATTTGGTGCACTGCGTGAACTTAGAGCACCATATTTTCAAATTCGATTTTTTAGTATTTAATCATCGGAACTATTTAAGGACGTTCACCGGTTATAATCGTAGCCAAAATTTTATACTCTAAATCGACGTGAAAATATCCGAATATATACGGTTACAGGCTGAAAACTTTTGAACAGTTCTGTCCCTCACATACAGAACAAAAGACTATTTTGTCATTTTTCTCCTGCAGTCGCTTCTTTACGTCGAATAATCGTGAAAATCGAGGTCTATTTATCATTGTATTTCTAAATCTAAACGGTCAATAATTTCGGGTTTTTTTACTAGTATTCTTAAAGTGTTCTTCTACTATACATATATCCGTTTTTCATCACTTTCTATAGATTCGTTCTAATTATTAAAATTCAAAATACGAGATTTCCGTCTGCTTTGTGTATCCAATACATGTAAAAAATACAATTTTTGATAGCAAATATCTCGACTTTGGTACGGGCACGGTTCTTACAATTGAGGAGGTGTATAGATAACACTATTAATAGCATATGGTCCAAATTTTAAACAAATACATAGAAAATTGATTTACCTGTGAATGTCCCTAAAATGCTTATCTAGAACTCTAGGGTTTAAATTAATAGACGTTTTTCAGTTGTCGAGATCAGTCTGTCTTTGTCTCGCGTATACCGTTTTACCATACGCGAGACAAAGACAGACTTGACAACTGAGAAACGTCTATTAATTCGGACCTAGAACTATTCAAAAGAATGCCAGAACTCTAAAAAAACTGAGATTTTTAGATATGGTGTGCCAAGTTCACAGAACCCAGCTTATTACCACTTTTTTGAAAAAATTAAATGTTTAAAGGCTTTAATCGGCCTCTAAATATTAAGCTACATCGCCTGCTCTCTAAGGATGTTTATTTGAGAGTTGGTAGAACAAATTTAAGGGGTGAGACTTAAAATCAAATTTTTGACCCAAAAAATTGGCACCCTAATGTATATAGTGTAACACAATTTTCTAAATTAAGTGTTTTTAAAAATTTTTGGTTTAGATATTACGAATCTGTAAAAAATTACGATTAATATAAATTACAAATATTTTTTCTAATAATTTCCAAAAGTATGTAATGTTTAAAGAAAAAATTATTCCACCGTCCATGATCGCTCGAACCTAGATCCACTTTGTTAAAAAGATTGTCTTGAAAATCTTTTAAATTATTACAGTTAGGAAATTGGCCAGCAATACCAGAGATAACGATTTCTTCTTCAGCATCGACGCTGATACACGAGTTCAGTCGATTCATAGTATTTCTATTTTTTTCAAAACAGATAAATTCTGCAACAAAATGCCATTATCTCTTTTTCTTTGAAAAAAACAGACATAAATATAAAATACGGGAAAATAATCAAGTACAGTTTGAAATTACATATACGTACCAATAGGAAGTTGGAACACCGTGGCAATTGAAACACTCAAGAGTGAAGTTAAAACGCAACTAAATCACGTATCTCCGATCCTCTTATTTATATTATACTTCTTTTACATACATATCATACATATTGATTTTGCAGCCGATTGAAAATTTAAATATTTTAGTAGCTGGCGCTTCCGGTATGTTGCTACACAATCGCGAGTAGAAACTTATACTGAGGTGGGAAAGGGAGACAATTTACCAATACTACATGGTAACAGAATGAATTTAGAAACAAATATTACTATGCGTTATCATTTTATGTTTGTGTGAGTATTATTATAGTAGAGTATTATTAAGTTTAATTTATGTTGTAAAATAATTTAATTAAAAAATTAAAAAATCGTTATTTTACTATTGACCTAACCTGACCTTATTGTGGACAAACACATTTTCTACTAGAGTTTCACACTATTGAGTCATTTCCGTTTTTCCGATATTTCACTTACCGATCAGCGACTTCATCCCTTGGTTTTCCCGGGCGTTTTTTCGGGAATTTCGAGATTGCTCGCTCGCGATGTACACAGAACCTCGATATTTCACTTTTCAGGTTCTGTGTACATCGCGAGCGAGCAATCTCGAAATTCCCGAAAAAAACGCCCGGGAAAACCAAGGGATGAAGTCGCTGATCGGTAAGTGAAATATCGGAAAAACGGAAATGACTCAATAGTGTGAAACTCTAGTAGAAAAAGTGTTTGTCCACAATAAGGTCAGGTTAGGTCAGGATATTGAAACACAAATGAAGTCGTTTGAAGAAAAACGACGCCCGGGCGAAGCCCGGGTAACCAGCTAGTTAGATATATTATTATTTATATATGTATATATTTATATACCTCGCCCGGTGTATAGTAGTATATAAATCTGCGGTAAAAGTAACTTATATAAAATTGTATACAAAAAACGTTCAATACTTTTTTTCTCAGGATCAATCATTTTCGTGTCCTACATTTTATAGTTACAACTTTTATACATCTCAGAGATAATACATTATTTTCCACACCACCTCGGAGGTATAGTGTATAGGCGCGTTTTTTTTAACGTGGTGTCCCTAGTAGGCCTAATCAAAAAATGTACAAAGTAATTAACGACAACAAAATAAATACCTACAATTATTTACCGCTAAAAAGTAGTGAAAAAAAGGAAATTCTTTCTAAAATTCTTAAAGCGTTGTATTTTGGATTCAATAATCAACTCTTTACCAAACAATATGTTACAGCTAACTATCTTTGATAAAACCTGTACCAACTCATAAAATATAAAATTTTTCAAAAAGAACACATCTATAACTTTTCTCGTCGGCAAACTCTTCCTCTTCGTCTTCCTCTTCCTAAAACACTGCAAGTCCTCTAATATTGTATATTACAAATGCACAATTACAATCTTATATACGTTACTTTTAATAATTGCGTTAGCTTATGACTTTTATAATGTCATTCATGAAACAATCCTTGCAAGTTGACACGCATGAAACATGCCGCGCATAAGTCAGACAAAACCAATCAATATACATATATGGAAGGCGAACACATGACTACATTCAAGATGGATACAAAATCATTAAAAAAAAAAAATTTATTTTTTTGTTACTAAATTCTAAATTTGTCTTTTTTAAATTGAGAATCAAAGATCAAATTTTTTAAAACAGGTTTCATAAATGAGAACAGTTTATTAAGCATTACATCAGAAAACATTCTTCTAAAGAAAATTGAAGAATGTTCAAATTTTTTCTAAATTTTTTAAAAATAGAAAATCATTAAAAGATGAGTATTATTGATCACTTTAGAAAAAAATTTAACCTATCGTCGCCGTCCCCAAAAAATTAGAAAAATTTTGACACCGATTTCAAGAGAATCGGTTTTCTTAAAACCGATGCTAAAGTTTGTCACAAAAACAAAGCTTCCTTTTAAAAAAAATTTAACCCATTGTTGCAATCACCGAAAAATTAGAAAAATTTAGGCCCCAGTTTCAAGAAAATTGGTTTAGATAAGAATTTAACCATTGTTGCCATCTCCGAGTATGTTTGTAATCACATACAAACTTTGTATGTGTGTACCTATGTATTCCACCCGCTGAGGATGATCCAAACATTTTCGTGAAAAATTTTAGCACCGGTTTTAAGAAAATCGGTCCTTTAATGCTTCCTCTTGGATCATCCTCAGTGGGTGGAACACATAGGTACACACATACAAACATTTTTTAAAAATTATGATTTTTCGATATTTTAGAACATTGAAAATCGGTGCCTTAATGAATGAGTAATTTGCAAACCGATTTTCTTGAGACCGGTGCTAAAGTTTTTCACGAAAACAAAGCTTTCTCTTAAAAAGAATTAAACCCATCGTCGCAATCCCCCAAAAATTGAAAAAATTTTGGCCCCGGTGTCAAGAAAATCGGTAAAACAAAAATCGAACCCCATCGTCGCCATCCCCGAGAAATTAGAAAAATTTTTCACCTTTTGCAACAGAATCAGTCCATTAATGAATGAGTAGTTCACAGTCAAACAGACAGACAGACAGACACAAAAATGCTATAAATTGAAAAATATTACTTTTTAAAAAAAGAACCGCCAAATTAAATTGCTTTATAGCACTCCTGAGATTTCAAGGAACATGTTGGTATAAGTTTTTTCAAAATCGGTCCAGTTTTTAAGTTAATATCGTTCAAACACACACCACCCGTAAGAATTTTATATATTAGTATAGATATATGCTTAATAAATGTAATAAAATATCTTTCTCTTCCTCCCGTACTCACTTTTGTCTCTCACAGAGAAAAATACTTTTTGCTTCCTTATAGTGGAAGCTTTCGTAAACAAAATTTTTTTTAGTTGCCGCTGCCAATGTGTTCAAAATGTTCTAAAACAAAAAATCGTATTTTTTAAAAATGTCCGCATGTGTGTATGTATGTGTCAAATTTACCGAAATTTCTATAACTCAAGAACTGATCAATCAAATCTTTATATGAAATAGGGGTAGAGAGGACTGAAGAATATAATAGAATTAAAAAAATTGCCAATATTTTAAACTCATCTCAAGTCTCAATAATTGAGACTTTTCAAAAATTGATGTTTTTGGAAAATAGAAAAAAGTGTGCAAGTAGAAACTTTCACATTGCTTCCTCATAGTTTTTAACTGTGCAAGTAAAAACTTGCACATTGCTTCTTCATAGTTTTTAAGTGTGCAAGTAGAAACTTGCACATTGTTTCCTCATAGTTTTTAAGTATGCAAATTAGAAACTTGCACGTTACTTCCTCACAATTTTTAAGTATGCAAATTATAAATTTGCACATTGCTTAATCAACATTTTATTTCGCTCATAAAGCTTCCTCTATGAGGAAGCCAAATTAATAAATATCTACTAATAATTATGCACCAAAGAAGAAACAAGCTTCCTCATAGAGAAAGCTTTATGAGCGAAATAAAATGTTGATTAAGCAATGTGCAAATTTATAATTTGCATACTTAAAAATTGTGAGGAAGTAACGTGCAAGTTTCTAATTTGCATACTTAAAAACTATGAGGAAACAATGTGCAAGCTTCTACTTGCACACTTTTTTAATCAGATAGCACTGTTTTTACTTTCTGCATACCCATTCAGAGTTGTGTTAATCATTTTGTATGTATTATTTGAACACAATGCTGCAGTAAACTAATTTGTACACCACCCTTTGAGCTAGAGTATATAGCGCATTTTTTTATGTGGTGTTTCCTGTAGGTCTACTCAACAGTAACGCGGCTCTATTGTTTTCAATTTATTACTTCTGACGACCATAGTAATAATGCAAGATTGTCTAGCAATGGCTTCGGAGCAAAAATGTTTCATTTGAGAAAAGAATTTATCGGAAGGTGCTACTTGTGTTGTGAAAGAGAGAGGATTGAATACTTTTCGAGAGTCTAGTGTTAAAAGAAATGATAATGAATTAAACTTATTAAAAGGACTGACGTCCGTAGTCGTTTAGGCACTTTTTCTAGGTACGAAAGAAAATAGCTCATTTTAATAGAGCTGTTTCACTGAAACTATTGGTTGTAGAAAAAAAATGTATAGGACCTATAATGCGTAACTTAAAGCCCTACAACTTTTGTTTGAAACATTTTTCACGAAAATACATATTTTTCGAAATATTCAGGGGTCCCGGGACTTAAATAACTCCCGAACGGGTCAACGTATTAACCTCTGGTTAGCGCCAAAAATTTTCTTATTTTATGCCCTTTTAAACGATATACTACAATATAGGGGGTTGCATGTAAGAAATTGGAGGTAACGTTCACGTGAGCTTCAAACGACCACCCAAGGTCAAATCATTGCCACCATCTTATGTCCCCCTTGAAACCATACGACTTTTGTCTAAAACATTTTTTGATTACATTGCAATTTTTCATGTTATTCAGCTGTCTAAGTTAAAATGAGACACCCTGTATATATATATATACAATATATACAGGGTGTTCTAAAAAAGGGGGGCCAAAATTTAGGGAGATATTCCTCACACCTCAAGGATGAAAAAATGTTATATGAACATGGAGTGCGGAAACGATTTTTTCAGGAGTTATGTTGAAAATATTGTTGACTGTATTACTTACACAATAAACAATTTAGGATTAATCATTATGTAAACAAGTAACTATAACATTAAAGGTCAAATTTTTCTGATTTCTGCCTGGCAGATAAGGTCACAACCTCATTTAGTCGTACTCAGAAAAAAAGCTCTAACTCCTGAAAAAAGCGTTTCCGCACCCATGTTCATATAACATTTTTTCATCCTTGAGGTGTGAGGAATATCTCCCTAAATTTTGGCCCCCCTTTTTTAGAACACCCTGTATATATATGTTACGGGAAATTTGATTAATTCGGGAATTATACATAATGGCCGGCCAATATGCATAATTTCGGCTTGTTTTGGGACATTTGAATAATGAAAGCAAAAATGTTCAAATTAATCAAAATGACCGGTTATTATGCATATTTTCGAATGCTAAATGGTCATTTTGATAAATCAGCTTATTTGACAATAAGTTGATTTTCCCGGCAGTCTTAATAGTTTAAGGTAATAGTTAAAGCAGACAACTGTTTGTGCTTTTGGTTAAAGCAGAGAATACTCTGTATTTTTACTATTCTCACAGTGTTGAAACCTATGTATACTTATAATTATGCATATTGCTTGACTTTCGATGATGAATATGTCGCAGTCACATGGGTTCATCTATACACATACACACACACATACGCGCGGGGGGGGGGGGGGTGCAACACCCCTCCCGCACCCCTTCCACCGGTAAGCAGGGTGGACCTCGCTTTACAACTTAGCATGTACTTTGTAAGTTGTAAAGCGAGGTCCATCCTGCCTACCGGCGGAGGGGGTGCGAGAGGGGGGGCCGAAGGCTTGATCAAAATAAATTCACCGACAATACTTAAATGTAAAATAAATATACTTACATAAAAATAGTTTAGGTTCCTTTAAACATACTTATTTCATTCAATTAACTTTTAATATTTTCATATCAATGCAATAAAACATTAATATATAGGTTCGTGTTACTTCATTTGTATGCGGAATTCATTAAAGTAATAAAAAGTTGTGTTTACTTAACAAAATATATATATTTCAAATCAAAATATGCTGTCAAAACAAACCATTTTCTTATTCTTAGAGCAAGCACCAGTAATTCATTCAATCATAAATATAATCCAGCAAAACATATATAACCTGTATATTGGAGATATCCAGTTAAATAAAATATAATTAGATTAATGTGATTATACGTATCGTAGTTTTGTCTGCATGCGCAATTTATTAAAGTAATTTTGTGTTTATTTTGTCAACAAATTGATATATATATATATATATATCAAAAAACAATGTTTTTAAAACAACTACTTTTTTATTTGTACAGCAAGCATCAATAGTTCATATTTAATTGTTAACATAATTCAGCAAAACGTATAATATATTGGATAATATATTCAATCAAATAAAATATAATTAGGTTTAATTTAAGTATATGTAATGTCTCTTCATCTGCATGCAAAATTTATTCAAATAATTTTGTGTTTATTTTTAAAACAAACTTATACATTTCAAATAAGAATGCTTTCAAAACAATCACATTCTTATTCCCAGAACAAGCATCAATGATTAAAATTCAATCGTACATATAAAACAAAAAAACGTACAATTTCTACATTGCATTCTATATCTAATAAAATAAAATATAACTTGCACAAGATTTAAGTAGAAATACGGTTGCATTTATTTTATTTTGAATTGATTTTAATACAATATTTGTTGTGTATTGCTCTAGAATTAGAATATTAATTTCAAATAACTTGATTCAAAAAGAATCTATATAATAATAGAATATTGTATACCATTCCAATAATTAGATATATTATTATCTTATGATTACAATGTAATCAATTCTTAACTTAGCAGCGTAAATTAAAATCAATAACAAATACAATTGAATGAGCTATTTATGTTGGCAGCCCGTAACGTCGACGTTTAATTGATCCAACTTTATTTTTTTAATTAAACAGCATTTTTTCCGTGTATCTTAGGATTAGTTACTCAAGAATCGACATTTTTGCATTTTACATGTATTTGGCAACTAATTGTAAGTAATTGCGGATTTAAAAAAAAAACAAAAGACAATTTTTTCATGGAACGAAATAACTTTATTCAGTAATAGACCGGGAGCCAGCGACAAAAATCATGTATGATCGTTATCACGACGAAACTTTTTAGGACGATAGCCGGTGTCATGCGGAATACGAAAACACAAGTATGGCGGCCTGCAGGTGTCGCCTTTGCGCAGCGTAATTTTTTGAATGTGTTAAAAAAACCGTGTTTTTTGGGGAATGAGCAGCAATCTGATTTTTGTTTTATATTGTTTATTTGTGAGCAAAAGTACGCGGGCCGTATGCGCCATACCGATATCACGTCGCAAACAGTCCGCCATACTGATGAAAACTTGTCGTTTTTTTTGGACTTCGTACACCAAGCTAATTTTTTGTGGAGAGCTAGATTTTAATTGTTTATCAACGAATATGAACATGCCATACCGTTTCGGAGTGTCTGAGTACTCGCCATACTGACGCAAAGACGTCATTTTTTTCACTAGTGCATGTATCTTAGGCACCAGTATGGCGGTTTATTTTTATGAAGATTATGCTAAAACGTGACAAGTGGTGCACCGCCATACTGATAGGAGGTATCTAAAGTGGCGCCATACTGGACAAAATTACCTCCTATCGGTATGGCGGTGCACCACTTGTCACGTTTTAGCATAATCTTCATAAAAATAAACCGCCATACTGGTGCCTAAGATACATGCACTAGTGAAAAAAATGACGTCTTTGCGTCAGTATGGCGAGTACTCAGACACTCCGAAACGGTATGGCATGTTCATATTCGTTGATAAACAATTAAAATCTAGCTCTCCACAAAAAATTAGCTTGGTGTACGAAGTCCAAAAAAAACGACAAGTTTTCATCAGTATGGCGGACTGTTTGCGACGTGATATCGGTATGGCGCATACGGCCCGCGTACTTTTGCTCACAAATAAACAATATAAAACAAAAATCAGATTGCTGCTCATTCCCCAAAAAACACGGTTTTTTTAACACATTCAAAAAATTACGCTGCGCGAAGGCGACACCTGCAGGCCGCCATACTTGCGTTTTCGTATTCCGCATGACACCGGCTATCGTCCTAAAAAGTTTCGTCGTGATAACGATCATACATGAGTTTTGTCGCTGGCTCTCGGTCTATAATGTATTGTCCATTTTTATCAATGACCTTTTGCCATCTTTCAGGCAGCATCATAATTCCACGTTCATAAAATTTCTGGTTTTTATCGGCAAAAAATTGAACCAAGTGCGATTTGACATCATCATCATTATTGAAATTTTTACCATTCAAGAAGTTTTGCAAAGAACGAAATAAATAATAATCTGATGGTGCAAGGTCAGGACTATATGGTGTATGTGGCAACACATCCCAACCAAGCTCCAATAATTTTTGCCGATCGATCAAAGATGTGTGTGGCCTTGCATTGTCATGGTGGAACACAATACCTTTTCGATTTATGCCAATTCTGGTCGCTTTTCTTGAATTGCATTATTCAGTTTGGCTAGTTGTTGAATGTATATATCTAAATTGATCGTTTGGTTGCGTGGTAAAAGTTCAAAGTAGACAATTCCTTTGTAATCCCACCAAACTGATAACATAACCTTCTTTTGATAAATATCAGCTTTAGATGTTGTTGGCGCTGGTTCTTCTTGCTTACTCCACGATGTTTTTTGATTGACATTGTTGTAAACAACCCATTTTTCATCGCCAGTTATCAATTGTTTTGAAAAATGGATCATTTTCGTTACGTTTCATAAGCAAATTGCAGATGGAAGTGCGTTTTGTGTTAGGGGATCCTGCACCCGTCTGTTTTACCGACAAAATTATCTACTCACGTAGCGTCGTATTAATTTGACAGAATTGAAAATGCTTCTCCAGGATTGCAGTACATACATCAATAATTCAGGGAAACTCTGATTTTATATAGAAAACGAGAAAAAGTCACGGAACTACAGATTTCCTTATCTACATTTACCTCAATATGGCGTCTCCAGTTGGCAGACGGCCTGTTAATTCATCAAAAGATGTGCTTTATATAAAAGATGTATCGTTTGTACGAACGTGACAACAAGTTTCCCTGAATCACAAAACACGACACAATTACATTATTGAACCCTTGAAATCAAGATTACAAGTCTAATAGAAGCATAGGCTGTGTATGTGTGTCGTGCGTATGTGTGCGTGAAATATAGGTGCTATCCTTGTCTATTACAAGGACAGATATAGGTCGGTAACATAGAAAATGATAGAAAATGGTAATTTTTTCGGTAAAACATTTGGCTGCAGAATCCCCTTAAGGGGATCCTGCAGTCGTCTGTAGAACTCTGTTTTACCCTTTTTTTTTTTGGTGGAAGTAATCTTGGAATTGGCTTTACAGAATTGCAAATCTCTTTTACACAATTAAACGTAGGATAAAAATAAAGCTCGCGCTGGTCGAATATATATCAAAAACGAAAAAAATTAAAAATTACTTATTTTTAGCACGTGTAGAGCTGTCCACCTAACCACAATATTCGATGAATACAAAAATTGTACAGTTAATTCATGCAAAATGAGACCAGCGCGAGGTAGAGACAACATGTAGGAACAATATCGTGCAAGTAGAACTAAGATTGAAAGCCTAGAAAAAAGATTTTTCCCACTGAAATTTTATAAATGCAGAGACGCACATGCATGCATGGCGATGCAATCTGACAAGGACAGATGTATCTGTTAGACAAGGACAGGTATAGATCGGTAACACAGAAAACATGGTAAACGATCGAAATTATCGATTATTTTTAGTTCCGTGCTAAATCGTGGCGTTTCACGTTGGAGTTCGCCTGTCACTGCAGGATCCCCTTATTATATAAATTAAATAATTTCTCCGACCATCATAACGTGAGAATTTAAAAATTGAATATACAAAGAGATAGTGTATAATTTTCAAGAGTATAAATACTAGAAAAATTCTACAAATATTCGTAGTCAGCTAGATAGATTATTTAATTTATCTATCACCGCGTCGCGTCGCTGAAGATGGCTCAAAGTAGAACCAAAACGTGCGATTTATAATTTGTATTTAAGGGGATCCTGAAGTCGTATGAATTACCGACATTACAGTTTTTCAATGGATCTTTTAATTGGCTTTATAGAATTGCAAAAATCTTTTACGGAATTAAAGTACGCACAAAAATCTATACGAGACAACCGCGATTTTATATCAAAAACACCAAAAAATTAAAAATATTACTTATTTGGACACATACAGCTGTCACCTGACGACAATATTTGCTTAAAACAAAAATTCTGCAGTTTATACATACATAATGTTTATCATCTAGTATTGGGTAAACATGTAGGAATAATATCGTGCAAGTAGAAGTAAGATTCAATGCGTACAAAAAAAGATCCATTGAGAGAAAGTTTTAGTAATGCAAATTGATGCAAATACGGATGCAGACTGACAAGAAGAGCAGTATTGCATGCATCAATAGTTGCCGGATCTTGTCAGAGATGGCGCTGCCTGCAATCTGACAAGGACAGATATATCGTATAGGTATCCGATAGACAAGGACAGGTATAGCACGGTAACACAGAAAACATAGTAAACGATCGAAATTATCGATTATTTTTAGTTCCGTGCTAGATCGTGGCGCTGTCACGTTGGAGTTTGCCTGTCACTTCAGGATCCCCTAATTATTATTTAAATGTTACATAGCGTCAACTCACGCGCAATTAATCGCATTTGACTCTTAAAGCCCACTTTTCCTTGTACTCGTTAATTTTAACATCGACAGTCTTAGTTAATTAATCTTTTACATATATTAAGAACATTTTAAAATTATGATCGTAGTGTTTTCCTGCATAATTGTGAAAGGTTATTGGTGTATTTTTATGTTCTATGAATCTATATGTATACCCCATAACTTAAAAGTTCTTAAATATTGTATATTTAAAGTATTTTATAGAAATATTTACTTACTCATCCCAAACCATTGAGATCCTAATCCAGAAATTAGTAAAATTGATCGATTATAAAACAAATCAGTCTTTTATATGTATATGGAGAATGTTCTATTTTACTAATCATATTATGAGATATTTTAGAATCAGTTATCATGTAGCCTCTGTATAGGTCATTCAGATTTTTCTCTGTAGACAGAGAGAAACCTGAGAGCGGCCATCCCTTTGTTTCTTGCGGTGGATGCATTTTCCGACGCGCCGCCTGAAGAAGTTGATGTAAACTACGCTCGTCACGGTCGGTAGCGGTACATGGGTGCGTGTCCGTACTATGGTTGGTGTCCAAACTACTGAAAATCGATAAGGTTAATGAGTCAGACAAGGACCGACAACAATCGCTCCGTCCTTGTCTCACGTATCACGTTACGGTAGGCGAGCTAGCAGCGGCGAAGCTGAAATTTCCTTTTAGCCGTCTCGCTCAGTCTTGCTTCTCTTACGCGCTGCGTTCCGTTCAACTTTAAAAATTAATATCTCTGGTTACATTTGTCGTAGAGAAATCTTTAAAAAAGCATTTTAAAGCTAAAGAGACAATCTTTTTGAAAAAATAGTTTATGTTACAAGAAATTGCAAATTCCAATTGTTATAAGCAATTGAAATGTTTAATAATTTTTTTACTAAAAAGTGCATTAAAAAAAATTTTTTTTAATAATGCTATCTTATTCTCTACTTCATTCTGAAAGTACACATATTTTTTATTTTATGAAGAAACGATGGATTCTATCTTTTTATATAATTTTAACGACTGAGATGCCGCGCCGTGCTTGCGTCTCTGGCTCGACCAAGGGGCACGGCACATCAATTTCTTCGGAAATCTCTTGTATGTACATACAGCTTATTAATAATATAATATATAATGTTGAATATAATCAAAATTATACAAATCACATTTTTGTTATGAATATTACATTTTAAACAATTGTGTAGTATTCTGGTAAAGTAAATTGTTTTGTTTTACTGTACAGCGCTGTATAATTTAATCGTTAATTTTCTTTTTTGTTTTGAATTGCCGGGATTTTCTGTAATAAATGTTATGCTCCAATTTTTCTTATCGGGAAATTAATAAAGTTATATAAAGTACAGTGTAAATTTCAATTTTGTTGAACTCCACGCAGAAGATGAAAAATAATAGCGTGGTCACTTACAGACTTGTAGAGCGCCAAAAGTCTGGGTCTAATAGGAATTGTCCGATAAGAAAATTTAAAGCACAATATCCATTGCAGAAAATCCCAGCAGTTCAAAACAAAAAAGAAATTAACGGTTAAATTATACACAGCAGTAACAAAATATACTTTATCATCAGAAACAATGCACAATTTTTAAAATGTAATATTCATAACAAAAATGTAATTTGTATAATTGTAATTATATTCAATTATAAATTATATGTTATTACATTATATTATATATTATGTCATTTATACTCTACATACATTCTTCCTACAAGAGATTTCCGAAGAATTCGATGTGCCCTCTGCTATTTGATCGAGCCAGAGCCACGAGCACAGTGCGGCACAACGCGGTGCAGCCTCAGTCATTAAAATTATATAAAAAATAGAATCTATCGCTTCTTCATAAAATAAAAAAATATGTATATACTATCAGAATAAAATAAAGAATAAGATAGCATTATTTTAATAAATTTTTTAATGTATTTTTAATAAAAAAATTAATTAAACATTTTAATTGCTTATAACAATTGAAATTTGTAATTTATTGTAACTTGAAAACTATTTTTTTTCAAAAAGACAATTTTCTTAGCTTAACTCCTTAGCTTAATTTTTTAAAGGTCTCTCTACGACAAATATAACCAGTAATATTAATTTTTGAAGTTGACCTTTATTTTTCACGAAAATTGTATTGCTTATAACTTGCAAAAAAAAATATTTCGGACGAATAAAAATTATGTATCTGCTTATTTTATGTATATTTAATGTAAATGAAGTTTTACAATCAATTTAAAAAATACGAGGTCATTTCTCGTTCGATTTGACGTGGAATATTGCCCATATATGCAGTATAATAAATTAAGGGGGGAACCTGCTATAGAACGTTTGAAAAAGAATAATTTTTTGTGATTTTTTTTCTCGGCTCCATAAAACGAATCTTTCTAAACTTCTGGGGTGTTTTAGTACAAATTTTGACATTAACAAAAAAATTTTTTTTATACAAAAATATTGATTTTTAATATGAAATGTTTAGCGATATTCAGAACGTTTTTTTTTCATTCACGTACACTCTAGCGTGAGTAATTTGTGTCTGTGTACAAAAAAACATAAAACATTACTTAAATTTATGAAATTTTTATGTTTTTTTGTTACCAGACACCAAATTACTCACGCTAAGTGTACGTGAATGAAAAAAAAACGTTCTGGAATATCGCTAAACATTTCATATTAAAAATCAATATTTTTGTATAAAAAATTTTTTGTTAATGTCAAAATTTGTACTAAAACACCCCCAGAAGTTTAGAAAAGATTCGTTTTATTGGAGCCGAGAAAAAAATCACAAAAATTATTCTTTTTCAAACGTTCTATAGCAGGTTCCCCCCTTAATTTATTATACTGCATATATGGGCAATATTCCACGTCAAATCGAACGAGAAATGACCTCGTATTTTTTTAAATTGATTGTAAAACTTCATTTACATTAAATATACATAAAATAAGCAGATACATAATTTTTTATTCGTCCGAAATATTTTTTTTTGCAAGTTATAAGCAATACAATTTTCGTGAAAAATAAAGGTCAACTTCAAAAATTAATATTACTGGTTATATTTGTCGTAGAGAGACCTTTAAAAAATTAAGCTAAGGATTTAAAGCTAAGAAAATTGTCTTTTTGAAAAAAAATAGTTTCAAGTTACAATAAATTACAAATTTCAATTGTTATAAGCAATTAAAATGTTTAATTAATTTTTTTATTAAAAAATACATTAAAAATTTTTTAAAATAATGCTATCTTATTCTTTATTTTATTCTGATAGTATATACATATTTTTTTATTTTATGAAGAAGCGATAGATTCTATTTTTTATATAATTTTAATGACTGAGGCTGCACCGCGTTGTGCCGCACTGTGCTCGTGGCTCTGGCTCGATCAAATAGCAGAGGGCACATCGAATTCTTCGGAAATCTCTTGTAGGAAGAATGTATGTAGAGTATAAATGACATAATATATAATATAATGTAATAACATATAATTTATAATTGAATATAATTACAATTATACAAATTACATTTTTGTTATGAATATTACATTTTAAAAATTGTGCATTGTTTCTGATGATAAAGTATATTTTGTTACTGCTGTGTATAATTTAACCGTTAATTTTCTTTTTTGTTTTGAACTGCTGGGATTTTCTGCAATGGATATTGTGCTTTAAATTTTCTTATCGGACAATTCCTATTAGACCCAGACTTTTGGCGCTCTACAAGTCTGTAAGTGACCACGCTATTATTTTTTCATCTTCTGCGTGGAGTTCAACAAAATTGAAATTTACACTGTACTTTATATAACTTTATTAATTTCCCGATAAGAAAAATTGGAGCATAACATTTATTACAGAAAATCCCGGCAATTCCAAAAACAAAAAAGAAAATTAACGATTAAATTATACAGCGCTGTACAGTAAAACAAAACAATTTACTTTACCAGAATACTACAACAATTGTTAAATGTAATATTCATAACAAAAAATGTGATTTGTATAATTTTGATTATATTCAACATTATATATTATATTATTAATAAGCTGTATGTACATACAAGAGATTTCCGAAGAAATTGATGTGCCGTGCCCCTTGGTCGAGCCAGAGACGCAAGCACGGCGCGGCATCTCAGTCGTTAAATTATATAAAAAGATAGAATCCATCGTTTCTTCATAAAATAAAAATATGTGTACTTTCAGAATGAAGTAGAGAATAAGATAGCATTATTAAAAAAATTTTTTTTAATGCACTTTTTAGTAAAAAATTAATTAAACATTTTCAATTGCTTATAACAATTGGAATTTGCAATTTCTTGTAACATCAACTATTTTTTTCAAAAAGATTGTCTCTTAGCTTTAAAATGCTTTTTTTAAAGATTTTCTCTACGACAATGATAACCAGAGATATTAATTTTTAAAGTTGAACGGAACGCAGCGCGTAAGAGAAGCAAGACTGAGCGAGACGGCTAAAAGGAAATTTCAGCTTCGCCGCTGCTAGCTCGCCTACCGTAACGTGATACGTGAGACAAGGACGGAGCGATTGTTGTCGGTCCTTGTCTGACTCATTAACCTTATCGATTTTCAGTAGTTTGGACACCAACCATAGTACGGACACGCACCCATGTACCGCTACCGACCGTGACGAGCGTAGTTTACATCACTTCTTCAGGCGGCGCGTCGGAAAATGCATCCACCGCAAGAACAAAGGGATGGCCGCTCTCAGGTTTCTCTCTGCGTAGATATCATCATTCGTTATCTCTTCGGGGTTGTAAATGAAGGTTGGTTCTTGGCGGCAAATCGCGCGACTGGCGATGGCGAACCGAAAACGCGTCCAGGGGTCGCTTCGGCCGGCGTGGGTTCGGAGGTGAGGTTCGTTCGTGCCGCAGTTTATCGCGCGTCTCTTCGTGTCGGTCGTTTCTTACTCGGTCTTGTTTTGTGGTCTCTTGTACATCGTTTGTAAAGTTGGCGTGAAAATGATCGCAACGTGAATCCACCACGGGGTGTTTCTCTTTCTCTCCTCGCGCGCGCGCGCGCACGATAGCGGTTGTGTACATTATTCCCGGCTGATCCACACAATCCAGAAGGATGCGGCGTATCGCGACTCTGCTGAGCCTGCTTGGCTGCGTGTGTAGTACCGCACCGAACGGAGAGTAGCGTTGAATGTACCAGGGCTCTTCCCTCCCTTTCCCTCACCCTTCCCGCATGTCTGTCTGCCCGTCGAAGGGGTGATTCACGCGGCGAGAAGAGAGCCCGATCCGAAGTTTC